>BMAW01047013.1:0-40090 GCA_019974015.1 Nephila pilipes | reverse complement strand
TATTGAAAAATTATGAGTAGGTTGTCAGTGAGGAAAATTATTATTTCTTTTATAACCTGAGTATTTTAATATACCTGTAAAAGTCCATGAAGTCTTACAAGGAGTATCAAAATAAAAACTTATCTGTATCATTATTGCGTTACTTTATTGTAAAATGTTTTTTTTTTTTTTTGTATTAAATGCTATTAATCTCAGAAAATAGCTAATGATTGTCAAAATTATATTTGTTTTATGTCTTCGAAATCATTTCTTCAGAATATGTATTCTACATTTTTTCGTTAACTTGTATAACATCATATGTCTTAAAAGTTTGTATTAAAACAAAACGCAGCAAGCAGTTGTTGACGCACCAAATACTTGAAAATGTCAAATTACTTGAAATAGACCTGAGGTGGTACCTTAAGTAGTCACGTTACCCTGTGCAAAAATTTTTAATTGAATTTTCATGAAAAAATCGATATTTACTAAATTTATGTAAACACGCATAAAATATGCATTTCAGAAAAAGAAACTCCATTTTGAAACAAACATTAGTTTTATATCGTACTCTTATTTTTTGAAATATTTCAATCTTAAAAAAATCAAGCTACTTCTACCAATTTCATTATATTAATTTTTTTTTTTCATTTTTTTTAAATGTTTCTTTCAACTTTGTGCATGATTCGGGTTAAACTAATATTATTTATAATTTTTCTTCCACCAGACACAACAAAAATTAGTCAAAAAAATAATCGGTTAAATCTAATCTTGCATATTATTGAAAGAATAACTATTTTTCTTAGTTTATTATATGCATAAGATTATCAAAATAATATTATATAAAATAGCTATTGAAAATTTTAAGACTTTATATTGATTACAAAAAACATTTGAGCTAAAAAATTGAGGAAAAAGCAGTTTTTCATTTGGAATGAAAAAATATTTGACAGTGTTGAAAGAAATTTAAAATAACAAACCGTTGGCTTGGTATGGTAGTTTGGAGAGAAAGTTTCCAACTCAAGTGTCAGCCTCGTCACTTAAAAGAGGCTAAAAATTACGAGGTCCATCTCCAATAGCCCTCGTGTTGCATATTAATGCGACCCTAATAAGACCATATATTTTTTTAATATTGTGGTGCTAAAGAAATGAGCTGCCATCAATATTTTATTTTTATCATTCAGGGATAATTAATTTCACATCAGAGAAAATTTAATCATTAATTCTTATTAACGTTCCGTAATAATTTTTAATATACACTTTTACAAATTAAATGAAAAACTGAGAAAAACTCTAAACAACGTTATTCCTCGATATGACTGTATATACTCGTATATTTCCAATAATATTCTCAAACGCTTATCGCATTTCTCATCTACGAGTATATTGTATCTCACTAGATGCAACCGCTTCTCATCCATTCAAGCTAACATTCTATCTGTTCTTGCGAGAGAAACATCTCTAATTAATTAATCAGCGTTTCTCTGATTGATCAGCATTTCCATTGAACTAGCAATGTTTTAGGTAAGTGGGAAACCATAGCATGAATTCTTAGTAACCTACATACGGCAAACGTGATACATATACCTTAATTTCAGTTAATATGTTTCAATTCTTTACGTACAAAACTTATCATTAAGTTATCGAATTTCAGCAAAACATGAATTAGTGTCTATATATTTATCGTCGCTATGACAACTAATAATTTTGTTCTTCAGAGATTCAGGAATATGCTATTAATAAGAAATAATTATGTGTATCGGAAAAATTTGGAAATGTTTATCTTAATTAATTTTTATTCTTAACGTTGTTTTTTTGAATTAATCATTTTTAAAGAAAACGCAAAAATTAAAATATATTAATCCAGTGGTGGATCCAGTGTGGGAGTGAGAAATGTGCTCTACCCCTTGTCATGCTCAGACAAGATAAAATTCCAGAACAGGTATTCACAATAAAATATAAAAGTATTTATTTTGTTGTTTTTATTTCAAAGTTGTTTTTGGCCGTGTTGACCTAGTGATCCTGGTAGTATTTTTGATAATAGTACTGGTGGCAGTATTTGTCTAGTCATGGGTTCGAACCCTGATGCCACTAATGACCCACCGTGTAACCGGGGCTGATGCATGTAAAATCTAATGGGACTCATAGTTCTCCTATCTGTGTGGTGTGGAAGTTAAAGAGAGGGACATAAGGTATCATCCTCGTTACTTGACCTAGTTCAAAATTACTAGGTGTGTCACCATTAGCCCAAGCATTTTTCTTCTAGTGAGACATTAATAAAACCATTCAAAGTTGTTTGTTATATCCCTATACAGGATACTACGAGTGTCATTAAATAAAAGTCCTTAGAAAATTCAAGAGAGGCGCTTCAAGTTATTGAAAATTGTTAGTTTGTAGCAGCACATGAATCACAAGAAACCTGTCTGAGTTATTCGTATTCGGTATCATGACACTTTTCGCACCTCAAAAATTATTCGTCTTAACTTTTTCGGCCAATAAGATCATCCTCGTCTTCTTTGAGCAGGTTCCTCGGTAGAAACTCAGTGTTTTGACTATTGTTTTGTTTCCGGGATATAATGATAAATTCCGGTCTCATAGATACTGACAACTTAACTCAAAATCAGATTTTCAAGCAATCAAATTTTGATTGGGCAGTAAATAACTACCATGTCAAACTTATGAATTAATATGAAATTTGCTTCTTCTCCTTTTAACAGTTGGCAGAAGTCAATGGTAAAAACAATTTACCTTATTGACGTCATTTATCTTTAAATGCAAGTACTTTTTCAACTACCCTCGTAAATTAAAATTTAATTTATTTTTAGAATAAATACTAAGTAAGTAAGAATACTAACTGAAATAAATAAACACAACTCAGTCTTATGAAATTTTAAAGAAACAAAAGTTGATGATTGCGATTATGTTAATTCTTGTGTAGCTACTGTTAATATTCATATTGATATTCAAAAACATACTACGTGTCTGGGCTCGAAAATGTTACAGATTATGTAAATTCGACTATTCAACTTTTAATCGTATCAGAAATTTTGCTGCTGATGGATATATCAGACATATTGGTTTGAAAGTCATCAATACAAACGTAAAGTTTTACAAGGAATGATGTAGTATATTATGTGATCCAAGGCTACCAAACGAAATTACAAATTTCCTTGTGTTGTGCAAGAAAATAAAAAAAAAATTCCTTTTAAATTTCATTCAATTAAAGAATGTCCAAGGTTATCCTTATATAAGAAATACTTGCTTCTAATGTTTGGTATTTTTTGTAGATCATGTGTATTCCTCAATAAAACCGGAGGTTTGTGAAATGGTGATAAAATAGGAAAAATACTAACTACACTTTATATTCACATAAAGATGCTAAGGATATTTTAGAATATAAGAAAGAAAATCCAATTAATCTCACAGTTACCTTTAAGATAAAAAGTAAATATTGAGACGGCATCAGATAGTGCTAAGCGAAGAATAATTAAAAGTGTGAAACAAACATTAACATCGATCATTAAAAGTTTATTTTCTGATGAGCAAGATATCTTTATAGAAGTCATTGAGAAAACATTACGAAGTGTATAATGTTCGTCAAATAACGATGATGTCTTGAGGAAAATTTAAGAAAAATATTAATATATGGTAGTTACAAAAAACAGTTCAAAAATATTATATTGAATTCTATTTTTCTTTTGGAAATTCGAGTATTATCAATGTCACTTGAAAATATAGAAGAATATAGTATTTCTTCTTGTTATATAAGAGCTCTTTCTAGAGAAATGCTTTTATGGGAAGAACATTGGATAAGAAATCGCAAAAAGTTGGCAATACAATGGAAGGTTTCTAATTTTCTTTAATATTTTCCAATATGGAACGTATTTTAAGAATTCTTTCATTTTATCAATCGCAATCCATTCCTGGAAGATCCATTAGCCCTTTCAGGGGCAGTGGTATATTTTTTATAACACATATTTAACACTTTAAAAATCTTAGTAAATTACTCTTTTCCCCTTACATTTATCTTCTAAAGGTAGCTTATAGTTTTAATTACTAAAATTTGATGGCCGAAACATGCAGAATAATTATTAAAATTATTGCTTTGTCTGATGAAAGTTCCGAACAAGTGGTTGTTTTATACTTCGCAGAAATCTTTCTGGAATTATTTGAAAATTTTAAATTCCTGAGCTACCCAAACTTCATGTTTGAAACTTTATGTAAATTCTACTAATTATTCAAAACAAAATACATATAAAGTAATGATTTCATACTCTAAATTAAGTAATATTACATTTATACCTCAGCCCCTGTAGGACACATAGGGGATTATTGAACAACAGATGACAGTACTGAAATTTTTTATTCAGACTGATAAAAGATGGTTCGTTTTGTTTCAGTGAAAAATAGAAGTCATAAATATGTTTTCGAGTTACTGTGGGGCAAAAATCTGAAATATTCTTTTAAGAAAAGATATTTAAAACAGAAATAGAAGTTTATCAACACGGTGCATGCCCACCAGAAAAAAGCGCAAGGGTAAAAAAAAAGGGTTATTTCAGAAAAATTCAAATTGTATTTAAAGAAGCTTTATAATTCAGTTTTAATTAATTTTTTAAATATATATATTCTAAAATATCTTTAAAAGAATATCTATCCGGTATTCAATTGATACCTACACGGTAAAATATCGATTTAGAAAGAACCTGCTTTGTTTGAAGAACTCCCTTCTGATGGATCGGAGTTTTCTTTTGAAACAAGTCGGGAATGAAATTTCACTTCAGTCTGCGAAGTAAAAAATATGCCTTATTTTAAATGAATTTATATATTTATTTTAACTATATTTGTCTTTTATGTTTATTATAGAGATTTTGCATTAAACTATGAAAATTATATATGTATAGAAAAGCTATACTTAAATTAATTGACATATTTTCGCACAAATTATCACTCTTTGAAATAAAAATGCAACATCATACAGTTCTAATTTTTTCAAAAGTGTTATGTGATCCTATTATTTGTCAAATTAACTAAAATAATATAGTTTTTTTTAAGAAAGTATTTGTTGTTTCTTCAAAGGAATACGAAACAGAGAGAGTACAAATAAGATATCCTACAAGGGAGGTGGTATAGTTCCACCAGGGATCAAGACATGTTGAGTAACCGCAGTGTGCTAAAAGTAAGCAAATACATAAAAACAGATCCCAAAGAGGCTTTCGATCTATTTGCAATGAAATACGCTCGAATATTAAAATTATTGTTTATTTATGCCTTTTAAATAATTTCTTCTGTTCAACTGCTTTTCTTTTATTTATTTTCAATAAACTAATAATTTCTTAAAACATTTGATTTTGTGTCAAATCTGTTAATTTTTTTTGTGTCTGCCTCTGTAGGAATCCCTAGATGCAAGAGTTAGCTATTTTCACAATTCAGGAACGATATGTTTACGCTATCAAATCAAACCTATACATTAAATATATTGAATATATATATTTTAAAATACGAATGAAGAAATAAACATTTAAAATTAAATTGAAACGGATACTTATAAAAAATGACTTATTAAGTTAACTTCCTTAAAATGTTTTCATTAAGAATGTTCAGATTAAATTGTTTATTTTTTTTATCCTTTACCTTTTTTTCAGTTCCAGAATTTCTATAATGTTCTAGCATGACATGTTTTACTAATTTAAATGGTATCTTGAAAATATTTAAAGCAACACATGTTTAATGTTACGTTTCATTATGTTGAATCAAATATATGATTATTTATTATACTGAGTCTTTTTATATGTAAGAACAATGAAACCTTCTCGATTAAAAATAATTTGTTGGAATTTATATAACCTTTATCCTGCACCTGTATTGAAAGGGCATAAATATTGAAACAAATTGCAGTACATTTTAAAAAAAGATTATCCGAAGAATTTTAATAATGGGAATTTCTTAATTTTTTATGAAATACATAAATAGTAATTAAATATTATTTTAATGTGAGTAATTACATTAAAATGATTTAAATTACAATTTTTATAATATTTCATACGTCTTATCAAGGTAGTTATGCATTAAACTAAATTCGAAGCTTTTCAAAAAAAGAAATATTTTTTTCAATGCATTAGTTTCATTTGAATTGAATATTTTTTAAAGGGTGAACCCAACTTATCTTACTTATTAACCAACAAATTAAAGTCAAATTATTGAAGTTTATATCTTTTTAATATATTCTATGTATCATGTTAAATATTTTTTGTCGAGTATTTAGCCTGGTAGCAGTTCAATTTTATAAGTTTGTTTGAGTTCCTTCATGAGCAAAATGAGAAATTTATAAACATATAAATTAATTGAAAATAATAGGTTCTTGACATTTTTTATGACATTATATCTATAATGGATCTAAATCATATGAAAAAAGTTTAAATGATTTATTTCATATTACATCTGAAGAAATTCCATTCAATAGAGACATTTCTTTGTTTACTTTCAGTCTTCAATAAATAAAAAAATATTATTGTCCTCAGCTTCTTGTGCCCATAAATAAAGACAGATTATCCACTCTTACTTACATCATATGCTTTAAAAAATAAAATAAACACGCGATTCTTTGTTCTCGAAGTGGAATCTTTATTCTTACCCGACATTTATTTACTACTCTTACACCCAATCGCTTTAAGAATTGTAGAAAAATATTTGATTTCCACAAACAGCACATCAAGGAAAAGATGTATAGCAGGAAAGATCAAGACTGAAAAATAAAAAATTCATATTTCCAAAGACCATCTTCCAAAACTAAATTAATCGATTTGGAAGCGTCCCAAGCAAATGATTGCTATTGCTTTTCCTCTCTATTTGAAAAAAAAAAGGAAAAGGACAAATGCCTTCCGAGGAAGAGACAGCAAAGGGTATATCCCCATTTTTTTTTATTTCCCTCCTGCTATTATTATTTTACTTGGTGGAAGACATTAATTCTAGCTCCAAGAAACCATTCCTATTTTTTCCGTCTTCTTCCATCCAGCCTTGCAGTTAGAAGTGTTTGGGGATTCAATCAATAAAGAGGCGACATTGTCTGAGGGACACGGAAGGGGAGGACCATGTTGACCCATCTTCTGTGTCATTCGGAGAATGTCACGCGCCCTTTCTTTGAGGAGTGACAACCCCTTGTCCAGTGGTAACGACTCCGTTTTGAAGGATGTTGTCGGGTAGAAGGAAACGAAAGACTCTGACACGTTTGGTTTGTTGACAAAGATGTCGTTAGGAAGAACGGAAATGAGAAAAAGGAATCATATAGGTTAATGAATTTGAAGTTGGCAGTCTGCGTGAGGTTCAAAAAGAATATCTATATTGTAATGTTCTCTAAGTAAGATCAGTTTTTGGTGTCAGTTTTCATGTTATCGTTTTCATTTGTACTTTATACACTTTGATGAATGACATTTAGTTAGTATTTCAACTTTATCTTTTTTGGAAACTACATTTTGTCTTTCTAACTAAGCCAATATCACTTCTGTTAACAGTTTTGATCGAATATTATCTAAAAAAACTTATATTTTTTTAATTTATTTGTATTTTGAAAAATAAATAAATAACTAGACTGGAACCTTAAAGGCCATCATAACAGTGTAGAGTGAAACCTACTGAGATTAAGGAAAAATTATTTATTTCAATTTCAGTGATTGCTTACTTAAATTATTAAAAATATATTTCAGAAGATAAATGAGAAAAAGTACGTTTTTCCGCCTTTCATTTAATAATATTAGTAATAACATTACCCAAATGTAAGCGTTGTTTAACATATTTGTTAATATATATAGGTTACAAGGTTTAACGAAGGTCTTAAGGTCCCAGACGCCAGTTGTCCGAATTCACTAAGTCCTCAATATGTTCTATTGTTCTCATTCCACAGTTGTGAAAACAAAACACCTTCATGTTAACCGATTGCTTTGCCACTCAAGCAGAAAATAGCTTTTTCTTCTTTGTTTTACCTGTTCCAAGCTTGTTTCAGGGAAATAAGAATAATTGCTTTCACTTTATTTTTTGAAATAAAATTGGATTCAGAGAAGGATTTTTTATTCCTATTTCTTTGTGTTATTAGCCACATCGGTATCTCTTATTGGCTCAAATTGCAAGTTAAATTTCTTTTCAATTCACTATTTCCGTCTTGCCGCTTGATGAATAGAAGACATTTTTCTTTCTCACCATTCCATCATTTATAGACTTTGCTCAAGAGTACTTGCGCTTATGTCACTAACAGAAGATATGAGTTAGAAAAACTTACTTTCTGTTTCCTTTATCATTTTTTTTTTATTTTTTTCAATTTTTTTTTTCTCTTTGGTGTTACGTTATTTCTTTCCTGAAGTGAGGAAGTAGGGAAAATTTAATTTCAGTTCCCCCAACTTTAGTTCGGTGGCCTCTATTGTGTTACTCTGTTCTTCCTTTTGTGTTCCAAATTTTTTCCGCTTTTCAAATGCAAAAAGTTATCAAAAGAAGGTAAACTATTATATGGTCCTTGTTTCGTCACCTCTGTTTGTATAGAAAGATGAAAAAGATTAAGTTCCTTTATTTTTTATTCTTTAAGAGTTTTTTTTTTCTCCTTCTTACAGCAGGTGAAATTGAATTATTTTCGGGGTGCAATGAAAATACAAACGCACAAAATGTTGAACTTACTTTGAATACAAAAAATAGCTTTAAGGAAGAAAATACTTATGCTTATATTTTTAAGAACTCTTTTTTATAGTTAACAAAACTTAAAATTAATTTTCTAACTTAAGATTGCTTTTATTTGTTGTATGTTATGTGATTTTATATTTTTTATAAAAATTTACATACGAAATATAAAATTTCTTAGTTTCAAAAAGTCTCATAAATTGCCAACACTTGTGCAGGTCATGCACACATGCGCACGCGCACATATATATATATATATAGTTATCTCTCCATAAGTACATGAAACAACTTGTATTTTAAACAAATATTTCAAAACAAAAAATGGGTTTTCTTTCATGTTTTTTCTCAAAATATACATATTCCGAATAGCCATTTAAGGTTTTCAAATCAGAATACTTTAAAAATATGTTGTTTCCAACTTAGATAACTACTTTTATTTCTATACAGCTCTACGTAAATCTTTTTAAAACTAATATACGTATTGAATGACTTATCTGCCTGTTTCTATAAGTTGCTGGATATACTTGATTGTTTCATTAAGAACTGGATGTTCATCAGTTCTTAAGATATTTATAAGTATTAAATAATTAATAAGTTCACACAGAAAATGTTTCTTAATGCATAATTTAAAATAATGAGGGGGAATTCCTAACAACTTAAATAAGACAAACATGTTTCTTGCGAAATATATCTTTTGAATTCATTTAAATCCATTTATAAGATTTAAAATGCGTAAGACAGTGGAAAGTGCTGAAATTATTTTTGCTTTTATTTTTCTTTTCAAATCACTTTTTTTATCTAAGACATAAATTATCACAGACATCGTAATGAAAGATAAGAATAATTTTAAACATAAAGAACACCTATTACTTTTTGAGTCGATAATTGAATTCCTTTTTGATATTGAAGTAAAGTAGATAAAAATATTAGATAAGATAAAAATTTAATAAAATATTCAAATTTCATCTTTTTTCCAATGTAAAACAAGCTTTTTTTAATTAAGTAAAATACCATTTTCGTCATTAGGGAAATCTTAATTTCATTTTTCATGGTAATTTTCCTTATTAGTACTAAGAATAAAATTCATGTTTTGGGGTGGTAATTTATTAACCTCACTCAATAATATTGTTGAACTCTATTAAACTGAAAAACGAAATTAAGAAATAAAAGTGTTTTTTTCAACGTTAAATTTTATTCATCGAGCATACAAATGCCAAAGGTACTAATTTAAATATGCCGTTCAAATGACATATTTACAATTTTTATTTTTGACATCACCATTATTAATTATATAAAGATAGTTAGAGATATTATGTGAATATATGAGTACTTTTCCCTAAATATCTTCAAATTCGATAAGATATCTACTAAACTTTGAATTAATATTTTGCCTTAAATCGATTACTTGATGCATTCGTCATCATGCAACATTACATTTATCTTAATATACATACATAAAAACACATGCTCATTCGTACATATACACACATGCGCACGCACGCACGCACGCACGCACACACACACACACCACACACACACACACACACATATATATATATATATATATACTGCTGTTTGTAGAAAATGCAACACCATGAAAGAATCATCAGAATCAAATCAAATTTAATGCAGAAACGACTTGTACTGATACAAATAAATGATGAAATTTTCAAAACAAAAGAAACAAATTAAGCGTCCGAAATCAGTATTTGGTGCAGCCACCATGCGCTGCAATAAGTGCTGCTATACGACGTGGCATGGAGTCAAACAGATGTTGAATATCTGCTTGAGGAAGAGAATTCCATATCGCTTGTATGCGCAACCAAAGTTCGTCTTTGGAAACTGCAGGACGCGGATCACGAGCGAGACGCCGACCAACCATATCCCACACGTGCTCAATAGGCGACATATCCGGTGAATAAGCAGGCCAAGGAAGAAGTTGCATGCGTTGTGCTGAACAGAAGTCTCGAACAGTCCGCGCAACATGTGGGCGTGCATTATCCTGCTGAAAGATAGCTCCAGGGATGCCTTGAAGGAAAGGAACGACTTCGGGCTGTAGCACTTCACGGATGTACCTGTTGCTATTGAGATTACCCTCAATTCGTATCAAATTGGATCGTCCATGATACGAAATCGCACCCCAGACCATAACTCCGGGTGTTCGACCACTATGTCGTTCAATAATACACTCAGGAAGGCAGCGTTGACCGGCATAACGTCTAACACGAACACGGCCATCATGGGTCCACAAATTGAAGCGTGATTCATCTGAAAAGACAACTTGGTGCCAATCAGCTCGCCTGTCTCTGTGCTCAAGAGCCCACTGCCGACGCAGCCATCGATGATTCGCCGTGAGGGGAATCCTGTATAAAGGCACCCTTGCACGCAATCCACGGCGCAGCAGACGACGACGAATTGACGAAGCCGACAATTGTACACCTGTAGCAGTAGACCAACGTGCTGCCAGCTGCCTGGAGGAAGCTGTGCGATCATTCACCGCCATGCGGAGCAGGTGTCGATCATCGCGCTCTGACGTCACCTTCTGTCGTCCAGTGCCTGTTTTTCGAGTTGTTCGGTGCTCGTCGGTCCACTGCTTCCAAACTCGCATCACTGTGGAACTGTTCCGCTGCATACGAGCTGCTATTGCGCGATAGGAAAATCCTCCTTCTCGAAGGCCGATTATCCTCCCTCGTTCAAACTCCGTAAGTTGCTTGAATTTCTTATTCTTCCGTCGTAGAGGCATACTCAGGTCTCACTAAACATTTGCCACTAACAAATAATCATAGACTTTTTTCAACGTCCCGCTACAGCACTTTATTTATACGCTTTCAGCATCAATTCAGAGGGCGCTGCGCGCGCCGCGCACGCGCGATGGCTCTGAAACTTTATTAATTTGCATAATATCCTATAATTGACATTTGCTGCGAATTTCATTTGATTCTGATGATTCCTTCATGGTGTTGCATTTTCTACAAACAGCAGTTTATATATATATATATATATAATATATAATATATATAACATATATACTGGCTTTCAGAAAGGTTTTCTAACTTGTTGGCGTACATGGAAAACAATTTAATGCTAATAATATCGTCCTGGAGTTCTTAAAAAAGTTCCATCTTTTTGGTATAAGTCACATAATTTTCTACTTTGATGAAATCATATTAGGTTAAAATATACAATCAATCACAGAGTAATCATTAGGTTAGCTCTAGTTTGAAGTTTGAAGAAACTGGAAAAGAAAAAGAGGCTTTCTAAATCAGAGTATTTATAGTCTTCACGTGTTTTTATAAATATGTAAAATTTTGAAGGAAGTCAAAGTTTTATTAAGACTCTTGAGAGGATTAGTTGGGACAATTTAGTTTGGGTATTAAATCAATAACAAAATGCATTAAATTAAGTAAGAAGCTTAAAAAGAGGTGTAACATAAATTTATCACATTTACAGCGCACCATAAGAATACTGTGCCCTCCTTTTTATTTTACTTTTCTCCGACGGCAATACAGTATGACGGAGAAACTTAAAATATAAAATTCGAAAATATGACATTATTTAAAATAAATTCAAGTTTAATATGCAGAGCAAAACCTAGACTGAAAGTCATCTTCTTTAGCGTTACTATATAAAAAAAAATAAAAATAAGAATGATTAAATTTCAACATTCGCTTCCATTCTATACATTTGCATGAATAATGTTCAATGAAAGTGTAAAAAACAATTCTGTTGTTTCAGAAATTCATAGTAAATGCTTAAGGTTCCCGTCTACCCGCCATTTTGATTTCGTGGACGTAATGTTAATTCTATAGAATTTTGACCTTAATTCTCACATCTTTAATATTTGAACTATTTGAATGCAACTAAGTGCATTTGAAAGAGCAAAAAATAATCAATGCTTCTGTAGAATTACTTTTTCCCTAAGATTTTTAAAAACATTTTTATTCTTATTTTAATGATTCAATTTTGAGTTTTCCGGTCTTTAAAGAATATTTTCAAATATTTTTAAAAATCGGAGAAAAAAAGTATTTCCACAAAAGCATTCATTATTTTTTGCTCTTTCAGATGCACTTTATTGCATTCAAATAGATCAAATAGTAAAGGTGGGATAATTCAAGTCGAAATTCCATAGTTTTAACATTAAACTGATGAAATCAAAATGGCGGGAAGATGGGAGCCTTAATTACAGAAATTTTGTAGTGATGTTTACAATCTTTTTTAAGTAACATTTGCAACAAACAGGGATCAAAAATATTAGCAATGACGTGTATGTAATTAACATAACGCAAACAATGACCTTTGTGTATTATAAGTAATTGTCAAGCTTTGTAATAAAAGTTTAAAATAAATATGGAATTTTGCTAGAATTGCTTTTGATCTTTATATTATACTTTTGACACAATTTAAAAAAAAGAACATTATTATAGTTAATTAGAAAATAACCAAATGAGAAATAATCTATAGAATGTTCATTTTGGATGAAAATCTAAATATATATGCTATATATTTTGGATGAAAATCTAAATATATAGCAACATATTTCTTACAAACATTTAATTTTCAATGGAAATTTAATTTTAAAAAATATTATTTATTTTGGATGAAAGAACGTCTAGTTTGGATCATTTACCTTCAAAAATATTTTTAAAGGTTAATGGGTTTGAAACATAAGTAATTGTCAAGCTTCTCATACTTCTAAGGGTGAATTATCTACAACAGACTATTAAAGAGATATAATTGTATATGAAATATAAATAATAAACCTAAGTACTAAATCAGGTTTGGCTTAGTTGAAAAGTGTGGATAGATTTGTCAAGAAACTAGCATCATTTTCGTTCTTTAAAGTGGTAGATAGAAAAATTAAAGTGCAGTAGTTGAATGAAAGAAAAAAAGAAACCATATTTAATTTTTTTAATTAATTGAAAATTAATTTTACATGTGTTGTTTACATTATCGTGTTATGTATGCTTCTGAAAACTTTATTTGTGATACAGTATTTGTAAACAAAATGAGTTCCAAATTAGAGTCTTAGACAATCCCATGTGTATTTGTAAATTTAATGTTATTATATTATGTAAATTTTGACTAAGAGAATGCCATAGAAAATTATGTAACTGTATAAGAATTTTAAATCTGAAAGAGCTTAATATGATTCCAAACTCCAATATTGTTATGACGTTGAGCAGGAATCAACTGATGTGAAATTTATTAAGACACAGTACATCACATAACAGCAAGAAATGCTAATTTTTAAGTACCTTAAACACAAATGATCTTATATATTTTAAAACTAAAAAGATATTGCTTTTGCTTATCTGTTTGTAAGCAGTTAAAAAAAAACATAATGTTTTAAATTTTTGAGTCAGTTGTACGTTTTTCATGGTCTCAAGACTTTGATCTATTTTTGAAACATGAAACAGGGTAAAAAAGCAGAGTAGTTAATTTTTATTAATTGTTTTTTACTGGAGAGGAATGGAGAAATCTCAAAATTCGGTTAACGCAGCAAATAAAAGAGAATCTAGATCCTAGCATAATATCCTAATATCCATGATTTTTCGATAAGATGGATTTATAATTAGAGTGAAAGATGTAAGTATAAAAATGATAATTGGTTGGAATTATTCGGTTGGGTTTGTTAATAATAAAAAGACAAAGTAAGTCCAAAAAGAAAGAGAAAGTTAAAAAAGAGGGAAATAAGGATAGATGAGATAAATCTGTTTGTGTTTTCATCCCATATTTCTATACAAAAATAACAGCCATAAAGAAGACGATTTAGTTATTCATTACTAATAAATTAAGTAATAAATACTAATATGTCACAAATCAATTAATTAATAAAAAACTCACGTTTTAGAATTAACATTTTATGCACATGGATGACATTTAATACTTGTCGAACAAGATTAAACACCTCGTGGCTTTTCCGCTTGATTTTAACATAATTTTTTATTCTCTTCTGAAAAAAGTAATTTTCCTTCATCTTAATTTCAATTAACGCTTGTTCAAAAATAATCCAATAATTTTCATTCCGTAAAAGAATCTTTTACGTCCGATCAATATCCTACCACCTATTATCAAAAGAAATGCGAAGTGATACCTATTAATGCGTTTGCTAACCTCATTACCAGAATAATAAGCACTTTAAAATCTCAAACCCGTTTAATTTCCTGCTCATACAAAAGACTGCCCTTGGGGCTCTTGGCTGTTTTAAATTACCTCATTCGCCGCCAACACATCCACGAAAATTCGGATCACTTCCCGTTGAGCGTTTTAATTTACTCCACTTTAATTAACTTCCGCTACAAATCAGATGACTAGAAAACAAAAGTTAGAAAATAATTCTATTTTAGAATTTGGATGCTCTTGAAAAACTATTATGTTTCTGGAAAAAGGAAGAAAACATGATAAATGTAAACTTGTTTGGAATGAGTGGATTAATTATTAACAAACTTTGCACGAATGTGAGTTACTGTCAAATAAAGCATTTTTTTTTGTGAATTTGTACGGTAATTTATTAATATTGGATTTTATTTTATTAAGTGAAATTTCTAGAACGTAATTAATATTGCTTGAAACTTATATTGCAATTTATTTGAAATGTGTTTTAAATGGACAAAGGCGCTCGCTATTGTGAATCTCAGGCAAGTGATGAAGACGACAGAGAGCTGACACTCCCTCTTCAAATTTATAAACAATGACAACGATAGGACTTAGAGCAACAAGATATTCAATATGCCTCAGTCTCTTCCACGTCAGACATTTAGTAGCACCAGGAATTTAATCCATGACTTGAAAAGAGCCCCGGCCATGAGCTTGCAATCATCATAACTTGAGTACCATATCCACAAAATCAACTGTTTATAGCGCAAGAAAAGAAGTATTTTAATGAATTTTTACTGCAACACGATTACTTGCAATTACTTTTTTCTCTCTCATTTCAATTTCAGGGACTTTTTACTTCAATGTCTACCTGCCTACATGGCTATTTCAAATGTCAATATTCATTATTTATATTCACGGGAAAAACACTTTATAACTAGAGCAAGTAATAAATTCATTACATGTGAGTTCTTAAGGATCCCGTCTAACCACCATTTTTATTTCGTCAGCTTAATGTTAATCCTACGGAATTTCGACTTTAATTCTCACATCTTTACTATTTTATATATTTGAATGCAATAAAGTGCATCTGAAAGAGCGAAAAATAATGAATGCTTCTGTGTAATTACTTTTTTCTTTGTATTTTTAAAAATATTTAAAAATATTCTTTAAAACCAGGAAACTCAAAAACGAATTATTAAAATAAGAATAAAAATACTTTTAAGAATCGGAGGGAAAAAAATAATTCCACAGAAGCATTTGTTATTTTTTGCTCTTCCAGATACACTTTATTTCATTCAAATAGGTCAAATAGTAAAGATGTGAGAGTTCAAGTCGAAATTGCATAGGATTAACATTAAGCTGACGAAATCAAAATGGAGGGTAGACGGGATCCTTCAGATTCATTTCTAGTAAAATTTCCTGCTGTGAACAAATGTAATATAGAGAAGAGATATTTCTGCATAAAATGTCAAATCTATCATTAATATGTTTCCATTATATTGCTTTTTTTAGTTTTTCTTCCAAAATTCAAATTTAAGCTATATTTATTTGTCAATTCTGCTTCATTTGCATATTGTACAAAATACAACAATTTAAGAATGTGTATATATATTGTGCAAAATACAAGAATTTATCCATTAAATTATCTTATTTTCTTATAGATAGACGTAAGAATAGAAAAAAGTTTAGAAGACTCTATACATTTTGGGGGAATCAGATATTTCAAACAACGAAACAGGTATTTGAAATATCAAATATATACAAATGAAATGCGCAAGACATTATGCTGTATAAAATGAAATATTCTTCTGCAACCTGTTGTTTTGCGCATTTGATTTGTCAAATCATAGTATTAAAAGAGTATCAGTTGCTGCTAAAATTCAGATAAAATAATGATTGTTATATGCAAAAAATTTATTTCAATTCAAACAGAGCGTGTAATTTTTCATATAATACAATATTTGTTTGGATGCTTCAATCACACAATATCTGTATAAGTTTATTTATAGGTGAAAAAATACAATTTTTAGGAATATAAACTATTTTTTAAATAATTTATAATTAGATTTGATTTATAATTAGATAAAAAAAAATGTTTGAAGTCATCCGAATCAAATTAATAGCTTAAGGTTTAACATAAAAGTATGATTAACAAATAAAGTCATATTTGTAGTGTTCAAAAGTCAAACACATGTCACAGACAAAATGAGATTAAAATATTTTTATATTTACTTAATCAACTTCTAAATCAATCAACTGTTATAAAATAACCAAATTATACAGTCACTTCAATTACTAGAAAATAACCTTTTTAACGGAAGTTGGAATCAAATATAAACTCCAACATAACAAAAACGCAAAATAATAGTTTTTAATAAGTCTTGATTTGATACGTAGTTAATTAAATTGATGTAAACAAATATAAGAAGTTCAATTGAATTTTCAGCTCACACCAAATCTCTCAAAGTTCTTCGATATTCTCTTTTAACTCTTTCTTTCGACTGTATCTAAGAAAAGCTAAATATATGAAATTGGAAGATATAGCTCAGTTCATTTCTTAGTAAATATGTGTAAGCGATTTTAGGAAATAAAAGGGGGATAAATGGAAGAAGTAGAACCTAGAAAACAAAATTAAATCACATTAAATGAAGCAAACAAATATTGATAAATTAAGAGAAAAACTGAAACTTTGGAAAACTCGATTTCTGATAAGAAATTATGATTTTAAGATATTAAAATTTGTGTATCTTGACCATCCAAGAAGGCGTTCCTGTTTCCAGCATTAGTATCAAAATATAACATTGAACTGCATAAAAATACTCCAAATATTTCAATTACAAAATTTCAATTTCTCCTTTTTGAATGCTAGTCAGAAAGTTAGTTTTTGTCATTACCGATTTCCTCAATACATGGTAAAAGTATCAGCGATAAATCTATTTTAATTAAAAAGATTGAATTTGTTTGAAAAGCAAATATTCCGAACTTATTATTTCCTTGATATGAGATTAAAAATGTTAGAAAAAAAGAGCTATATACTAACAGTTATTAAAAGATTAAAAACTTCCAAAATAAACAACATAATGTGTCTTCATGACAACATTTTCCAATTCATGAAGTAATTTCTGCACCATTGTTTTTATTGCTCTTTTTAAAAGTTATTTAAGGTAAATAAGACACTAAACTGTTTCTACATTTGCATTTTTCTGTTTTGGTGTTAAGAAAATTGGATAATTTGCTGATTCCATAGATGTATTATTTAGGAGATTTATAAAAACTGCTGTCATAATATACGAAAACGCAATTCTTAAATTGTTAACAAAGTAAAGAATATCAGCTTTTGTGCTTTCTCAAAATGTTATTTTATAGGATATTAGAGTACTTTTTCTTGAAATTCTACAATATCCATTACGTCTATATTTTATATATTACGAAATGAGGTTATTTCTCACTCAGTGAATTTTAAGTTCTTTTCAAATAAATACTCGCTAATTTTAAGTATTTCACTCCAATGGCTTAAAAATTATAAGAAATTTAAAACTTAAAAAAATTTTTTTACGAAGCTCAATTTTTGAAATTATCATTATGTTTAGTGTTTAGAATGTTAATTTTACAAGTGCTAAATAAATTATTAAAATTATAAATGCAGTGAAACTTCGGTAATGCAATATATGTACCTAAAAGTAAATACGCAACATAAAATGTAAATATAACTATTGGTTATTAATTACTCATATATAATTATATAAGGCTATTTCTTTACATAAACATATAAATACATATTTAAGCATTCAAATTACTCATTGCTAAAATTTTCTTCTATTACTTTTAATTTCAAAAAGTGTATATTTTTTTAAACCTTTACGAAATTTTTTGTTATTAATTCTTGTTGAAGGCACCTCAGGTACCTTAAAATGCCTTGTTTTTTGTCTTCTGGATTTTATGTAATTAATTTGTAAGAATACATGAAATTGATATTTAACAACCAATAATGTATTCAGAAAAATACATTTTGCGTATTTGGTTTATTCAAATCTTTATAAGGAAAAATCTCTATATAAATATTCAGCATCTAATAAACGACAAAAATGTTATTTTCTTAGCTGAATTTTTCATAACGAAGTCGATATTTCAAGATACTTTTCCATCATTTACGATGGTGTTAAAAACTAGTAATAAATAAAAAAAAAGTTTTGATGGGAGAAACAACAGATATAAATTGATACATAAGAATTTAAGAAACTAAATCCTCTTTAAGGTCTTATACGTGAGTGAAATCATAAATCTTTATATGTGGAGCAAAAGATAAAGACAAAAAAAAATGATTTTATTTAAAATCATCTAAGCATATCATAAGTTTATTGATTACTGAAGAAAAAAGGAAAATGACTCGAAACATTAAAGTATTGGTATTTAAATAGAATACATTTTGCAGGCTCTTAAATGCAGTATTCTATTTTCAGTACTTCTTAAATTAATTCTATTTTATGTTTACTATGGTTATAAAATTATTAGAATTTGTAAGTTTTTTCTTCTTTAAGAGATAGTGCTTATGGATAAACGAATACACAAATAATGAAATTAAATTTAAAACTGATTTTAGATATTTTAAGCAGGATATATAAAATGAACCGAAACAGTACTTTAATTTAATATTTTAAGTTCCCGTAAAATTAAAACATATTTCCAAGGATATACTTTTTAATTTTTTTTACTTTTGAAACATGAATAAATGGATTTGAAGGTATTTGAAGGTTCTTATTATATTCAAACTAATATAGCTTTTTTTTATTTATTTAGGTTTTTGCTGATTACTATAATAAAGGTATGTATTTATAATTAAATATTCAATACATATCGTATATCTATTTCATATAATTTATAAGGTCTAAAAAGATCTTACAAATAATCTAAATAACTTTAATCAGTAACGTTTTTATATATCGATAGTACAATGAAAACTTTACATTAAATTCAAAAAAATACTTGAAACCAAAAATTTAATTTTTTTGTTTAAAACAATATAGATTTGCTTACCTCTTATTAATGTTGATACAAATTAATCGCAGAGTTTATTTCACCTTAGAGTTTTAATTATTACTTTTAGTAAATAAAAATGTTTCTCATTAAACATGATTTTTTTTAAAACTAGAAATCAAATTAAAATTTATATAATTTAAACTTTGCTTTTTCTATAATACATTTATTTATTTCTTATACATGTAATGAATGAATTTGCAGTAACAATGTTACTATCATAATTAAATGTAAGAGAAAAATGTTCTTAAGTTCAACAATATAATATTACCCACTTACCAACTATTAATAATGAGAAACATTTCTTATTACAAGTATCTTAAGTTTGTCCTTCAAATTACGTGTGAGTTTGACAATGCTTTCTGCGTTATTTGAAAAGTTTATAACTCTTTTGATAAATGTAATTTTTGAAGTAAATATTAATATTCTGGTTATAAAACATAATACAATTAGTTCAAAGAAAACTTTCAGGGACTAAATATTTTATATTACCAATAATTTATACAAGTTTTATTAAATTTTTACCATTTTCTGACGAAATTTAAAGTTATTTGCATAAATTCACAAATCTAATATTTCGTTAGGTAACTTTAAATATGTAAATCATTTCTCTATGAGATGTTTGTAAATTTAACTACTTATAAATTTAAAGGTATGTAGTAGTAATTTCAAGCTTGAATAAATATTTTAAGTACCCCTTACACGTTCTAGTGTATGAGTATTACATGTAGTTGTAAAGAGCTTGAATATTAATAAAACTTTTCCGAGTTTTGTTTTACATGCAAAGCATTTTTTACATCTCTCTTTCCGTTCAGACATTTCAACTGCCTTTTAGATTTATTTTGAAACTGTACATACATTTTTTGACATAATTCTAGGTAGTTATCTAATTTTGAAAGAGCATACCCCTTTTACGTTTATATTCTTATGATTTCTAAGTTATCACGAACGATGTATGTTAATCAGGCAAAAAAAACTGAAAATTCAGTTCAACTTTGGGTACACAGCACATCGTTGTAAATCTGATATTCAATCAAATCACACACATGCACACAGATATACATACATATATATATATATATATGTGTGTGTGTGTGTGTGTGTGTGAGTTTGTGTGTGTGTGTGTGAGTTTGTGTGTGTGTGTGTGTATCGGAAAAGCTCTATAAACAAATTAGAGGATGAGTTCGTTAATTACCGTAATACTAAGTTCCTAGTTAATTATTGCTTTACTTGAAAAAAGATTTAATGCTACGATGAATAATAAACAACTTCTTAATAATATTGTTTTTATTAATATTTCTAATCGTAATAGAGAAATTACCTTTTGAATTAAAACTTTATACAATAGAATTAAATCTTTTTTTTATTTAATAACTTCCAAAGAATTTAATTAAATTCTGTCCGACATGTGCTGGAGTTGATTATTGAGTTAATTTTTAAAAAACAAATTTATAATATAAAAATTATGAAATAGATTAATTGTTAAATTTATAAAATAGAATAATTCCCTTTGTTGTATTATGTTTTTAGTTTTTATTTAGTTTTAAATTTTTGCTTTTTATTTTTTAATATTTTTATAACCTTACTTAAACTTCGTGATCTAATTGATTAAAATTTTGGATGTATTTGTCTTTATACTAATTTGGATTCATGGAGTACGATATTATAGTTCAGTTTCTTGTTTTGAATAATAATAATTAATTTTTTTAAAAAGTTTATGATTTATGTTCCAATTTAATTTCTTATATTTAAATATGTTTAAAAATATATATTTAAATATGTTTATGTATTAGTTTTTTAATGCTGTATTTTGTATTGAATTATGATTTAAATTAGAAGTTTTCAGATATTGTATTCACTGAATTCTCCTTTTTTGTTTGCTGCAGACTTTATTCCCTCATTTTGTTGCATTAGGAGTGCGAATTTTTTTAATAGAGCTATTGCTGGTTGCAAATGTTTGAAAATTACAGCACGTTTAACCAGCGTACACTACTGTGATCTAATGGCAATATTACATAGACTCATTTTCCTTTTATTCATTTTTAAAAAAACTTTCCTTTTTCAGTTATCCCTCTTATGTTTTCCATGTTAATTCTTGTTATTAAGTTGCGTTTTTTTATTTTTAAATAAATTTACTTCTTGAAATTAATAATTAAAAACTTTAATACTAGTATTCTTAAAAACATTATTGTTAGTAATTTTCAGTTTACTTTGATTTTCTTTTCATTTTATAGTGTATTAATATTTATATGCTTGCATATTATTTCTGTTACTATAACTGTATAGTTAAATTAACTTCCATAGGGTAATTACCTTGGACGGTTAAACTGCACTACCGATAATTCACATTTCGTATTAACTAACTCTTTCTTTATACAAAAATATTTTTTTTTCACTATGAATCTTGAAAAATATGTATATTTATTTGCAATTGTTCACTCATGTTTAAAGGCATAGTTTGATGCATGTTTAGATTTATTTTTCTATTTATTAATGTCGCACTAGCAGCAACATGAGGGCTGTTGGCGATAGAACTCGTAATTTGGTGCCTTGGTCAAGTGATGAGGTCGAAACCTGTGTTGGCACTCCGTCTCCTAGCTTCCATACCACGTGTAAAAAAGGACTCTGAACTACGACAGAATTAACGTGTATAACTTCCTCAAATCCGCGGCCAAGACCTCTATGATACTGTGGCCATTTGATGCATGTAAATAAAGAATACTTCTTACAGATACCATATCCTGATAACGTTAAATATTTTTGACAAGGGTTTCTATACTCTATGTGGAGGTAGAAAATATTTCATAGTAAGAAAAATGTGTGATATCATATACTAGTTATGTATAGTATGAGTGTTCTACGTCAAAATAACAGAAAAAATCAACTAAATAATATTATACATGTCTTAAACTGTTCCACTAAAAGTCATCAAAATCAAAATTTTCGTACAGTTGCATCCATAAGCTTAAACAGATTGTGTTCCCTTCTTTCAGTTGAACATTAATATGGTATGAAAGAAAGCAATCTATTAAACACTTTACAGCCTTACGAAATTTAAAAAAAAGAATGACGTGGAATAATTTTCTCGAAATTATGAGCAGTTTTAAATACGTAGTAGACATCAGAGAAAGAAAAGTAATATGAATTTCTGCGCTATTAAAGAAATCGTCTATACAATTAATTATGTATAACAGAAAAAAAATTATTAATAATTTAATTCTTATCTTAAAATTATAGGAATAATGTGAAGTCTAATACTTAAGAAAATGTCAGAAATTTTAATCAATGCTGCGGACTGTGCAAGTAGAAATGTAATCTATGAAAATTGTTTATACCTGCTAAATTTTGAAAATTATCATGAAAAACTATCAACTGATTTCTGCACTCAATAATTTCCAATAAATCAAAATATCATTCAATAAGCGTAGTTGTAGTTATTTTATTTTGTTAAAAGACAAAACCTTTCTCTTTACAGTTTATTTACACATATTTACCTTAAGAAATTCGTTCCTGAAGTCGTGAATTTTCAGAAAAAAATATTCTTAGTTCTGCAACCTGGAAGTTATTACTTGGGGACTTTTTAGGTATTTCCTTAACTGTTAGAAAATAAATTCTTCAGTTCGTTAAATGTCAAACGCTGCTGGAGAAGTTGATAATAGGAAAAACTTACGATTTAAAATAAGAAAACATAGAATATATATGATTAGCTAGTACAGACAGAAGACGTTTTAGCACGGGCAAAATAATTTATTCTTCATATACTGCCAAAATGGTCAAATAATTGCAGAACTATGAACATAACTTCTGAGAAGTTAAAATGCCGGTTAAAGCCGTGTGCACTTGCCGAAAAGCAGAAGGATTTTCTTTCTCTATAAAATTATGGGTTTGTTTTCGTCTCTCTCTCTCTCTCTCTCTCTTTATATATATATATATATATATATATATATGAATGTATTTTTTCAATTTTTATTAAATCTCATTTAGATAGATTTGATCCTTTTTTTAATCGTGTTACTGAAAATCCATACTTAAAATGAGCAAAATATTTCTTTAAATGTTTATATATCATTTTAAAATACTTCTGTAGCTATAGTTTTCTGTCATAAAATATTAACTTTTCTATTTATTGCATGAATTGCTTCATTCCGAAATGCTAAATGAAAAAAAAATATTGTGAAAAGAAAGATTTTTCTTTCACAGCATAATCATCTTAATGGATACGATTTCAAGAATTAAATACATTTTCGCCATTCTTCGCTTCTTTTTCTAATGATTCAATTCGGAACTGGGAATTCTTAATGACTAGAGGTCGAGGGTAACTTAAAAATATACAATTATATTACTTAAATTCTATCATCGTTATATTACATAATTCCTAAAGTGTTCAAGAAACTACAATTATTCATTCCCTCCCATTTCTGTTCTTAACTGAAATATTTGAGAAACCGTTTTTTTATGAAGTACTTCCTTTTCTGAAATTTTTTGTTTAAAATTTTACATTAGAAAAAACAAAGTTTTAGAAAGCAAAGACTATTCTCTAGAATATATACTAAAGAGTGTTTTAGAAATAAAATGTCATGTAAATACACAGTTTTCAAAAATAAAAAAACTAATAATAAATCTATTTATTAATTTCAATTTTTATATCTTATGCTTTAGAAATTGTCTATTGATATACTTATAGTTAGAGTTGAGGACTTACAGTCTCAAATTATCAGGCTTTCAGAAATATTGGATTGCGTTAATCAATATTTTCTGTGTATCCATAACCTTTAAAACTGTTTTTTTTCTTCCGAGTTTAAACAATTTTAGGCTATAATTAAATGAAACAGTTTTACTAAAATAGAAAGTATGAATCATATTAAATGCTTAAACTGATTCCTTTATACACAGGTATAAAAAACTGTCTCAAGTATGTGTCGTTAAATAAGTAAAAAGCAATATAAAAATCTTCAAATGTTTCTTTTAATAGCAAGTAACCTAGATTAAATACAAAGTAACAAGAAGAAAATGCTTTTTGATCTATTTTCTCAGTTTCTGCTTTACAAAACTAAATTAAGGGAACTCTGGACATCATTTTAAAAAAGTTCATCAATAAGCGCTGAATTTCAATTTTGTTGCCAAAAATTTGGAAAGACGATATATTTCCTTAGTGGAAGCGTCTGTCCATATCTGATGTCCTGGATAACTGTGATAAATTATTGTTCCCAAGCATCCATCACTTTTGGCGAATCTTGGCAACTTTACTGTTATCCACCACATGCGGTGAGAGGTAATTTTTCACAATGAATAGAATTTTATTCTAAGAATTTTCTACAGAATAAAATTGAAAACGAATAATTCACATTTTTGACAGTTTTCATTGCTAAAAGCCAATAAAATGGAATAGTCCCAGAATATATTTCTAATGCTTCTATAATGAATATCAAGAAGATTAAAAATAGTTCAATAATTATTAAAATTACCAATTAAATTCATAATTTATCTTATGCTATCATTCTTTTGATTCCAAAACGAATGGAAAAAGTAAAAATTAGTTCTTTTTGTTAAAAATTCATAAGTATTATTTTAGTATTCAGTGAAATGTTATAGTTAATGATTAACGTGATAAAAACGCATTCAAGTAATTAAGAATGGCAATTTTACTAAAATATACCAATGTGCAAACAATTAAGCGCAGTAACTAATTTTAATTTCCCTTTTTAATAGAATTCACCAATGCTAAGATGAAAATTATTTATATTCTGAATGAAATGCATTTGATATTTCCATACTAAATTGCACCACGGTAGCATGGTGGTCATGGTCGTGGACTCGCGGTCTGTGGTTTTCATCGAGTCATGCATCTGAGCCTTGATGCCTCTAAAGACTTACCATATTGCTGAGTCTCATGTACCTTAGCTCTGTCGAGGTTCAAAGTTCTCTTGTTGGCGTGGGGTGGAAGTTAGGAGAAGAATGAGTAAGCTCAGGTGTCAGCTTCATCACTAAACTGAGATTCAGATTACAAGATTCATCCCTAAAAGCCCTCGTGTTACTTCCAGTACAATATTAATAAAACCAATCATTAGAACCATATTTAGTACATTGCTTTGCAAGATGAGGTTTTTTTTTGTCTTAGTATTGATTGAGAGGCGGCCATATCAATGAGATGTCATAAAATAAGTAAGCATTCATTAATATTAATATATTAATATTAATGAATTATTTATTTATACTATGATATTTTAGCGTAACTGAAACATATGTTTTTTATTATATTCATGTAATTTTTACATTTTTATTGCTTATAAATGTTTCATGTCGTTAAGAATAAAATGGATATTTTCCCCTAAAGATGATGAAAATATTTAAAACAATTTACGACCTTATTTTAGTTGTACAGCACTTTTATACAAGGGGTGTACAAATGAAAAGATAAGAAACGTCGTAATAAGTAACCGTTAACATATTTGCCTATGCCTCTATAGGAGAACGTAGCTAGATGTCTAGGGATGTGAATGGAGTCTTCGGCGAGGATCAGAGCATGAGAGGGTGCACAGATACGCAGAAGGGAACAAAGGAATAGCACTGTCCAACTGACGCAACAGTGCATGTGAGGACAGCATCAAATATTCAACGTTTATCGGGGACCAGTGACTAAACAGTTGCTTCTACTCGGACTATGATGACATGGCTGAGAAATAACAAGAGATGGACTGTAAGAGAGAAAATAGTTTAGATCGGAGTGTGAGTGAGAGTCAAAATTGTGAGTACGACAAATAAGTGAGAAAATGGTGTGCCCGTTTTTGAACAGGCCGTGAAAGTTTGGTTGGTGACCCACGACCAGGCCATGCAAACACAGTCATCATGACCGATCTTATCAACAAGGTGGATGACCTAGTGAGAAGTGGTTAGCGTGTCTCATAGGAAATAATGATGGTTTAGGTGGATGTCAGCGTTAAAACAATATGGACAATTGTTCACGGTAAGTTGAGTTATCTGAAGATGTGTGCGCAGTGGGTTCCAAATAAGCTCAATGACCAGCAAAAGGAACTGCGTAATACTTCAACATTTGTTTCGGTATCATGAAGACCCCGCTTTCCTTGAGCGAATCACCACAAGTGATGATAGCTGGTACCATTATTACGAGCCAAAGACAAAAAAGGGACAGCATGTAATTGGAAGCATGCGTCATCACCACTCCCTATAAAGATCAAAGCCCTAGTGTCAGCAAAGTTGTTACCCACTATCGTTTTCAAAGTCGAGGTCTGGTACTTGATGAATTCCTCGAGCACAGAAGAATCATTAACTCCTGTGTGTACTATGAGACACTTTGAAGCCTACACAGGTCCATCAAGAACAAAAGACCGGGAATGCTCACGGAGGGCGTGGTTCTGCTCTATGATAACGCGCGTCCACAACTCTCCAGGGTCACACATGCGCTACTAGCTAAGTTCAAGTGAGAGCAATTTGACTATCAGCCCTACAGCCCGGCATGTCGTCCTGTGATTTCCATGTGTTTGGTTTGCAGAAAAAATATCGGAAAATGAAGCTTTTCAAATGAGACGATGAACTCAAGGACGCTGTGAAATATTAAGTCTCGTCACGGCCACAGGAATTTTAGGAACAAGGAATCCTACGGCTCGTTAATCAATGATATGATTCTGCTCTGGCCAAGTATATACTTTGAAAAAATTCTTTATTTATACCCACAGTGTAGTTTCGTACCTTTCATTTGAACACCTCTTGTATTTATGTACACATTTACATAGATCAAACTAATTTGTTTACTGAGATTTTTAAATTTTCTTTAACAGAGAATAATTTCATTGATCAACCCAAAAATATTATTGAACTTCAAAACTTTTAACTGTTTTTTCTTAGATATTTGTTTTTCATGATGTTTATGTAATTGTGTTACTAAATATTTTTATAATCAATATAAATTTTGAAATGCTTCTTCCCATTTTGTATAGATGTTTGTTAAACTGTGCCTGCTGTAATAATTATGGTAATTAATTATTTAAAAATAGGAGTTGTCGTTGCTTTATACAGGTCCTTCCAGAATACTTAGAAGAAACGCTTAAGCCATAAATAGCTTAAGTATATCCAAAACCATTCTTATAAATGTGAGAGACACTTATGAGTAATTCCAAAAAAAAACTCTTTAAAAATATTAAAATTTGAAGAAGAAATTTTAAATTATTAAAATTATTTAAAATGTTTAATCATTTATGTTGAGTGTGAGTATTTTTCTTACATGCATATCTTATCATTTATCTATTAAAATATGATGATTGTAAACAATTTCTTATAAATACATAACTGAATTTTTTTTCTCCCCGGTACTGACCCTTAAACAAGTTAATAATAATGATTCACAATCACGTAATTATATTTTCTTTCTTAATTCATAATATAAACACATTCTGATTTTAAATGGAATTTTACCACAAATAAAAATGAAATGAAATGCAGAACTGACGTAAAATATATCTCCCCCCCCCAGCATTACCTCATATTGATGCCTCCCTTAAGAGCTTTACTGTACTTAAATGACAATATAATTAAAATTACCACACTGTAAACAATTATAATATTTGAGCACTCAATAAATAAAAATGCATTATAACTACATGTCATAATTCTGCAACACACGTGTCATATATATTGCTCTATTAAAAAAATTATTCCTATTGTAATTTAAAATTACAAATTAATGTTTCTCAGCAATATATACTACAGTTTCCTTTTGTAATGTATCTTAGCGTTGTTCAAGAAAGTTGAGTTTATATTTCGCAAATACATGACAATATTTTCTTACATCCTTTGAAATGAGAGAGAGAGTTTGGTAGTACTCTATAAAAAAAATTCTTCCTATTGTAATTTAAAATTACAAATTAATTATACTTTCTTATTTACAGTCATACATTATTTTTATCTGCTTCAAATGGAAGATTTCGATTTAAAAATTATTGTTTAATATCGTGATAAGTTTAAAATTAAATTTTAACTAAATTATCTTTAAATAGCGCAGTAATAAATAGAAAGTTTCAAAAATAATTTTAATTCAAGTGCCTTTTCTTAAATTTCTAGATGTGGATGCCTTTTTTAATAAAGCTAGATAGTAAGCATAAAGGATTATTATTTGGCGTTAAATGTTGTCTTTTAGTTAATGATGAAAAAAGAAAATAGATAAATCTAAGAAATGTTTAAATAATTTGTAATGTAACACCTGAATGCAGAAAACATTAATTCTAATTGAAACACTTGTTCTTCAACATTTTATTCTGCTACCATTGTTCTTCTTATTTACACAATTGAAAAATACAAAACTCCAATTAGATACGCAGGAACAAGAGGAAATATTTGTTTTATTCACTGAAGAATAGATGACTCCATCTCGAATTTCACTTAAATTATCAATTATGATTGAAGATCAAATAATAGACTTTTCAATGACTTCACATCAATAACCAATTGTGATCCTAATACTTAAAAAAGATTCACTTCTATCGTAAATATAAACTACAATGCTTATTCATCAACCTGACGTTATTTTCCATAAATCGTATTTCAGTTACATATCAGTATCTGTATTTTAATTCACTACAGTTATCTTATCTAGTTTACCTAATTGCGTTTCATTTTATTTGGGTAGAAATTGTTTTTATGTTATTGAAATTACAATAAAGTGTCCGAGGTTCATGATGAGAAAATTGTGAACAGTCCCAGCGTAACAAATTTAAAAAAATAATTTGAAGACCATTTATAAAAAAAAAAACACAAAAGAAAAGAAGAATGTGGCCGAAAATAAGTAAGTTTTATTACTTAGCCTTAAAAAAGTGAACTGGTAGATGAAACAAAAGCAATAATTTCAAGCTGAACATAGTGCAACATCATCTATTTTCAATATGTAGGTCTTTCATTCTTGGACTATGCATTTCTTTTCGTGGATGAAAATATCAAAAGAGCAATAATACTGGTATTTATAGTTGCATACTTCTATAAGTATTTAATTCGGTCATAAAAGGAACCAGTTTAGGAACCAAACATAATATTTTCACGATAGCAACCCTTTATTGGATATCTGTTTAATATTTTCACATTCAATAAAATTTTCATGAGAAGTTGACTTTTGTCGACTTATATAAATTGTACTATTTGTTTGAAATGTATACTGCTTTCAGAAGTTGTCAATTTGAGTCGTTAAAAATTTGGAAACGACTCAAGCGTTTCAAATTCGGTTTTCTGTATGTCATTATTTATAAGGGCTAGTTTAAGAGTTAAATATGAAATATCAGGTTTCGTTAAATTTCTTCAGGTCTTGGAGTTAATTATAAAAAAAATGGAAATTCGTAAAACTCAAATAATGATTATTTATCATTTCATAATCTGAAATATACATAAAATGTTAAACATTGTTTAGCAATTTATATAGAAGCATTTTTTTTTCAATTTAACAGTATACTTGAAAAATGTTACACTTTTGGATAATATTTTCAAAACCTTGAGATATCACAAACTTAAGACTTTTTAAACAATGGGAGAGTAATTGATTTAATTCATTTTAAATATCATTTATTTATTTCAGCTATTATTTTTTTCAACGAAGAAAAATCGGGGTAAAAATTAATCATTGATAAACATGGAATAAAAGAATTCATTTCAATTTTAGATATTGCACAGTATAGGAGCAATGTTATATTTTAAAAAAAACTTTTTTCATTCTAATGGCATCTTTAATCGGATACAAAATGCATGAATATAAATTTTACTAAATAAACCTGAAATCAAAAGATACCCATTGCATTGGTACCTTTTGGAATAAACTAATGCCTTTATTTTATGAAAACCATTTTTTAAAGAAATAAAAATTTAACGCAAAGATTTAAGAAGAACATATTTAGTCACCCAAGTTGGGCTTTTTTTTTATAATTATTATTAAATTATTCAATTAAATATAGGAACTTAAGTAAAAGATGAAATTTCGAGAAAGGGACAATAGTAAACGTTCCCGATATTAAAATTAAAGGAAACCATAAATTATTCAATTGAATGTATTTAAGCTAAATGTAATTAAAATAAAAGCATTTGATAAACTATGAAATTGAATATATTAAATCTAAATGTAATTAAAATTAAGCAACCGATAAATTATTGCATTGAATATTATAAGAACTACATATAATTAAAATAAAGCAAACCACAAAAATATTGAAAAATGAACTGGTAAGCCAAATTGATCAAAATAAAATAATAGCCCCTTGGGTAGCTAATAAAATTATTTATGCAGATGTCTTATAGATTAAAACTGCAATATCACGAAAGAAATTTTATAAAATCATAGTTTTTCAGGGTTTGAAATAAACTTCAGAAATTTCATTTGTTATATTATTGATATTGGAAAGTTTGCACAACAGAAAGTGTAAAATTCTTAAAAGTCAAACAAGAAGTTATATCTCGCATCACCCCAATAAGCCGAAGAAAAATATTCTATTAGATTTAAAACTAACTAAACGCAAAGCGAGAAATGCTTGTATTAAAGCGAAAATATCAAAAACACCTGGAAAGCATTTCTCCATAACTTCATTCCCATCTATGACTTAATTGAATGTGATGCCATAAAACTATTTCTTCAATGAAAGTGAAGTATATTCTTTCATTTAATCATATCACGAGTAAAAAAGTAAGTAACTTTTGCAGCTCACTTTGAACAGTTATTTAATATTCATTTTTTTTTATTTGCTATTTTTTTATACTTTTTCTTTTCCATCTTTTTTTAGAAGTTTATTTATTAAAAGTAAAACAGCGATTCGCAATGAAGTTTGATAAGAGTTTCTTATGATATGGAAGAAAAACAATGAAATGAAGAATTTAATTACTTTAATATTGCTTTTACTTTTAATTAATAATTGAAATAAAATGAGTGAAGCATTCAGATTTTCAGTTATAGAAAAAAACGATGTTTATTTGGTGATTTGAATCTTGAAACGCATTGTTTCGTGTTTATTGGTTTTGTTCATTTTTTTAATTTTTTTTTTTTCTGTAATCCTAACAAGTTATTTTTTATTTTCATTATATAAATTAGAAATACGTGTTTAACTTATTTTTTGGCTCATCTTAGAACGATAAAAAATAATTAATCTGTTTAATTTGATTTAATTTTTTATTATATCAATTTACTAATTCTAAGTTCTGGTGTCAGATAATTGAATAAAATATTTTACTCGGAAGAAAAAAAAATAGGATTACTTTTTTTAAAAAAAAAAATAATAACTGAATATGAAATATATAATTCAGGAAAACAACTACATGAGATTTATTTAATTTTAATTATGGTTTGTTTTTTCTACGTTTTGTGATTTAACATTTCTGAACATAATCTCAGAATTAATTAATCTGAAAGACTTACTTCTTTGGAAAAAAAAAGTTTTTATTGAAACAAAAGAAAATTTTTCAAAATAAATAATTTAATGTTTTTCATGAAATTATTTTGTATCTTGCAATGAAACGTATTTATATTAAAACGGAAAGAATGATATCTTAATATAAATATTGTACTTAAACGTTATTTAATGCACTTATGAACTGTAAAAAAAAAATTGAAATCTGATTTTAATTTTGTTTTAAAGAATTATAAAGGAAATTGATTTATTAGTTTGGATTTGTTTTAACATTTAAATAATGAAATTGATTCAGATTTCTTTCTGTTTCCTTTTTTGCATGATACAGTACTAAAAACTTATACCATAAATTTACTAATCTGAAAAATATTGGAACACTTCCTGAAACTACTTTATCCGAGTGACTACATTTTTTTAATTTACAACAATGAAAGAATGTATCTAAATATTTACGGGAATAAAATAACATTTTTTATTATTTATATTATTATTTAATTTATTGATATATCATTTGATATCACTCACACAATGATTGGATTTTAAAACAAGAATTTCTTTACTTATTATAGGATCAAAATAAAAATATCTTTCACTCACTTCCTAAAGAATAATTTTAATTAAATTACTTGGATTGAAAAATTGCCAGGAATTCCCACAAAAAAATCCAAAAATGTGTGAGATAAACTTATTAATTAATAGAAAATTTATAAATGGATAATTTTTCCTGGAAAATATTTAATATTTCGAAATAAATGAAAAAAAGCAGGAGATATTATTCAGAAACATTTCATTTATATTAGGAATTTTTTTTTATAATTATATAAATATGATAGAGAGATATGGAATATAATTACAATAATTTTACAGAACTTAGGAAATTTTAGGTCTCTTCTTTTTTTCACTTCCAGAAGTAATAACATATATTGTAAATAAACTGTTTTCCAATCTGGATTGGGACTGAATACTTGCGTTTATTCTATTATCATGGTGTATTTACCATATGAGTAAAAAACTTACTTCCTTACTCACCTGAGTAAAATTATTCATAAAAATTTAGACAAGAACTTCTGGCTCCATCACGGAGATTTTTGATTATTAATGGTAATTGAAAGAACATTCAAATATATTTATTTTACTGTCCAAGAATAACTTTCAGTCGTCACATGTAAAAGATAAACATGTGTTATTTATTTAATTAGTTGATAATAATTTCATGTAATATTTGGTTATGTTTGATTTAATTTGAAAATAATTTTGTGTTGTATTTAATACTGCAAAATTTCCTTTGAAATCTTGTATATTATACTTATCCTTCAATCAAATAATTATTAACTACTCATAAAATAGATGGAAAGAATTACGAAACACTACTTAAGCTGTATTATTGCTTTCTACATGGTACTTTGTTGTTCTTTTATGTTAAATTCCTATATTATCTGCGGTTTATTGCTAGGTTCAATATCATGCGTTATGCACTGTATATTGAATATTCTTAATAGTAGGCGCTTACGAGAGCAGTCAAATATTAACCAAAAATTATATCATCATATTTGTAGGTGTAAAAATGTATAGGATGGTCAAAATTGAAGTTCCAATTTCAAAATGTTTAAAAAAAAATAGCAATAGTCAAAATGAAATCTAATTTGACCTGAACATGCATAAATTAGTTGAAGTTAGCATGAGTAAAGAAAAAGGTAATACTTTTATCAAATGATTACTTTTTTATTTCCATTGGCAAAGCAGATGCAAATATAAAAACTAGAACTTATAAAAGATGTCACCGAAGTCAATTCCTCAAAGGTTCTCAATCATACCAATTATTTTTTTCTAGAAAAGGGCAGTTAGAGTGTTCAGGGGTTTTAAGGATTTCAAAGCGATGGAGAGGCTCTACGAAGTAGTCACGACACTTTAGTAGAAGGGATTGAGTGCAAAATTGCCACCGTGGTCTGCTGGAAATTGTCAAGAGATATTCAACTATCCAGTGCTTTAACTTTATCTTATTTAGAATGAGTTCTTCCTAACTCTTATATATTAATTGGTCTAAATATAGCATTAAAATGGAATGAAAGTGCCTACAATCTCGATTGCAGTAGCCTCAAGCACAGTTGGTTTGCTCGTCCTCAATAATAGCACAGTTGACCAGAAATTCATTGAAGCACTACACGGTTTATCCTAAGAAACAATTCTCGCAATATTACTGACACTAGCTTTTCTTTAATGAGGTGGAACTAATTGAACTAATGTCCTAAATGTGTGGTTTAGGAATCAGAATATAAGACCACTCTATCATATTTATCCTCAAAAACTATTAAAGTTTCAGAGCAATTCGAATAACGTCCACTTTATCAAAATGTGTGTAATATTTCCCTGTAAAAGCATAGAAAAAGAAGAATTTTGGTGCTACGTAGAATTAAATCCTGGTTCGTTCACCCAGGGTGACAATGTTGTAAAGCTAAGCGGTCTGTGTCTGTCGGCCAATGGCATCGCACGATTCATTAATACAAATACAAAGATTTAATATGTGCCCCGCACATTACATTTAATAAATATAATTAACACAATCTTATTCAATTCAGAGAGAGAACAAAAGCAGATGATCAAGAGACATTACAAGGGTCTAATGAACTATTCATATTGGAAAAGGGGAAGATGACCTAACCTCTTGTTGATTTTTTCTGTTGTGCTTATCCAGATGACAATCTGTGCCCTAATTATTCTTATTGCTTCTTTTCCACAGAAATTTTCATGCAGTGTTCCTATGTATTTTCCTCCTTTAAATAAGACATAACAGCTAACAGTTTTTTCAATTAAGTATTCTTAACTATTAAGAGTTCAACTTGGTCTTCTAACCTTAAGTATTTCTAAAACTTAAGCTGAAAGTAAGACAAGGTGTTATAGCAAATACTGTTGGATTTGATGGATAGTATCAAACTTATACTTTGTTGAAGCAGCTAACGAACAGCTTGTAGGCAATTATATTTACTTTTCTTTAATAACTGACAAAATTTTAACGAATGTTTTGATTAAGATATTTATATGTCCTTAGTTTTATAAAATGTTTCTTGTGATTTTAATTAACACCAATAATATGTATTATATATTTATTAAAACACCAACCGTATTATAAACATAATTATTTAACAATATCTAAGGCAAAATAACCAATGACAAGAGCAAAAACTGACATATATAACACAATTACCTTCATAATAGAATAACCCCATCAGTAATGTCTAGAACAACGGTATTCTGATAGGAAATTAAATTTCTATTATTTGTAAATAGTATTATTGATGGCGAATTACGCAGTATAAATAGAAACAAATTAAATTATTAAAAATAGAATTTACACGCATCTGGTTACAGATAGATTCTCTAACAAAAGGCTTGAGTTGTTCGAATATTTTGCGGAATTTTTAAGGCAAAGTTATGATTCAAGAATTTATTTCCAGGTACATAGGATGGGCAATCTGTTGTAATTTATGTGGATGTAATGTTAAGATAGTATAAAAAAAAGGACAGTGAAGCGCTTTGCCTCAATCATTCATAAAATTAATCGAGATTAAATTTAAAATGCTAAAATATGAAAAACACGAATGGTATCCAAAGCAAAGATAACCCATTTTAATTTTGTACCCGAACATAACTTTTTCAGAATTTGAAACTAAAAATCCAAACTAGTATGACGAATTGTGTACAGTAATTGAACATGTAATATTGGAAATTTACATAAATTAAATGTAATACATTAATTAAAGAAGTAATTATATAACGCCCATTATATATATACATATACAAATCGCAATAAATACATTAACTAAAAATAATTAATTAAAAATTTATGAACTTTTGGATTTGCTCAAAAATATTCTCTCTTGATAGGGTTGGATTTTGAAATTCGTTTTTAAAAATTCTAATCACTCGCAAAAAAAAAAAAAAAAAAAAAAAACACGAGCAATCTATTGCATGATTATTAAGACTTAAATAATTGTTTCAATTTATAATTTTAGAAATTCTACAACTGAAAATTAATTAAGGTGGTTATTTCATTCAGCATTTCCCCCTGTCTTTGTTATGATAAATATGACTAATTTAAGGAACATTTTTACAAAACTAAATTGACGCATAGTCACTAAATTTTGTGTGTGCATTAAAGTAATAATAGTAATGCAATAAATATACGTTCAAAAATTTGTGACTGTACAACTAGAATTTTTTTCTAAACATATTCCGTAAATTTGGTCATTTTTAACATTGTTGAAATAGAGAAAATAATGCTGGAAGTGACCCCTTAAAATAAAGAATATGATTCTTCAATTAATAATGAAAGTATTATCAAGTTATTTTATATCCTAAATGTACACCCTCTCCTTAAATCGTATAAAAAGTTATGAAAATTTTTATTAGTATTTTTTAATAATCAGTGCTAATGTATTTAATTGATTATTAATTTGGGGGAGGGTTTCTTGAACACGTTAATGAGGTTTTTTTTATAGCTTTTCTAGGTACTAGATGCGGTGCGATATGTTAGGAAACTACCGATATTTATTAGAGCTATATAAGTTTCATTAGAAAAGATAAGTAAGCATTTGCACTTTTGCATAAGTATTTTTTGCATATAATTATTCCTGAAAAGAAAAGCGAATAATCTCTCCTAAGTTCATTAGGTAATATAACACGTATTGAAAAGTTTCGTAGAACTAAAAGTAAATTCCCAAAAATAAAATGTTTTAGTCGTAGTTGTAAAATCTGTCCTTTTATGAATTAAGTTTTTCGTAATGCTATATTGAACAATATGTAAAATTCTATTTATAACTAGTTTCCCTCCCTTATTTTATAAAGTACAAAAAGTCGATGTTTATTTATAAAGTTGGTTGTCTTTCGCACTAGCGGACCTGGGATTGTAATAAATTTCGTCGCCATAAACTATTTTTAACATTTTCTTAGTTTCACAACCACATTTTACATAAAATATTATTTTATAGTATTGTTCAATACTTCGCTGCGTCATCAGCGTGACAATGTATTCACACAATGACTTTTAATAAGGAATCTGCATTTGCCAAGACAAATTAGACCGACTGCTTACCATTGGAATAAGAAACTGAAACTTCAATGCACCTGCCGCCTCAACCCATTTTCTTTGAGAATGAAATAGAAACTCGCTATAAAATTATTCTTATTACTTTTGCGACAAAATTCGCACATCAGTTAAGAAATGAGATTATTTTGAAAAATGGAGTCACTCCTATGAACTAGGCTTATGACCACATATGAGTCTACAGAAAAATAAAGGAATTTTGTTTTATGTGAATTAAATTTTATTTTAGTAACATCACCGATTCTTGAATGCTTCAGCTTCCGGAATATGAAAAATCATGGACAGTACAAAAATAAATATTTAATTATTGAGCTGAAAGAGAAATTATATGAAAAACTCATGACTAAGAATAGTTGGTTTTTAACTTAATTTTTTTTTATATTTTCTGTTTCCTATACATATAATTTTCAATTTTCTTCGTTCCTGAAAATATATTAATAATTAACTTTATCACACCATATATAGTTTCACCTCAGTAATATATACAAACATTTCTTTATCCATATTTATCACTCCCACATGTTACAGAAATACAAATGGATCGATAATCCTTATATTTGCCCTTTTCTTTCCTATTGAATAAAAGTGAAATATTAACTTACATAAATGTCAAAAGAGAGAAATTGGATTTGGGAATAGTGCTGACATACACTGAAATTGTTGCCTATTTCTATGTGTTATTATGTTTCATGTTCAAATGTTAGGTTATATTTCTTGAGGTAGAAGAGCCGTTACTCATCAAAAAACGCTGATCCAATCAGAATGCTTTGCTTGCATATGCTGAAAGTTTATTTCCTGATTCATGGCGTAAAATACTTCGTAGATTCATCAAGCGACCGTGAATATATATTTAAATGGAATAATGCGCTCATTTGTATTGGATGTGGATTGTTTTCGAATTATAAAAGGAAACTCAACATTTTATATTACGATTAAGAACTTTATTTTAAATATTTTTGTGTCTAAAAATACATACATTTGATACATATAAAAATATGATACCTAATCACAACTGTACATAAACTTTTCAATTGAATATATTCAAGCTATTTGAAACACAATAATAAAATTAAGTTGATGCTTGAACATAAAAGATGCCTCAACATTATATGCATACCTATGTAACTTTTAACAAAAATAATTTATTTACAGAACGATCATTTATTCCTCAATAAACTAAGGGGATATGTTCGAAGTATACATATATAATATTTGAGATATTTTCACAACACGGTTTCACATATACAATTGTAATGAAAATGAAATTACTGTACATTTGGTACTGAGCAACACTTATTCGAAAATAATTTGACATTTTTAATTAAAATATTTGCTTACAGAAATAATTAGTTATTTCTTCCAAATGAAAATTCGGAGATTTGTATGAAAAATATTGTTTTGGGAAGTGTTTCAAATTATGGTCTAAGTGAAATATTATAATAAATTAACAATGCAGTGCAATTGTGGTAAGGAACAAATAATTCTTTCAAAAAAAATTCAAATTCTCGTGTATCTTTTAGCATTAAATGTGTGGCTACCGTTAAATATATAATATGCATATTATATATTTATCTATGTATGTATGTATGCATGTATGTTTATATATATATATATATATATATATCTGGTCTGAATTTTCTTGAAATTACTCGGGAAGATATTACCTCTGATTTTGTATTTTATTTCATAATTTAAAGCATTTTCTTTTAAATTTTCTTTATGTGCGTACATATTTTAAAAGAAAACACTTACTACATTCTTAAATTTATTCTCTTCTTCCAATTTCTATCTAACTTCTGATCTTGAATAGTAAGTTTTAACTAGCTCTCTATTTGAAAAAGCAGTATGGATTTTAATTTGTTCGAATTACTAATTATATTTGAAAGAAGGTCAAACGTATATTATAAATACTTAAAGAACTTATTTTCGTCCTGAATTTAATAATCATAATATTACTTAAAGGATGAAGATTCATTGAATAATATAAAATTTTTATTCTCTTGTCTTCTCAGTAATATATTTTCCTACTCATTTGCATTCGCAGAAAGTAAATATTGAATACTTATATATAAGGACGCATAGTTAGCATAAGTGTATCGTTATTTTCTCAATAGTGTCGATTGGCTTTGAAAAATATTTCTCAATCTTTCATAACAAACTTTCTAGATTTCTATGAAATTTGTCAAGTACGTAATGCATTTCCTGAGATTTTCCCTGTTACTTTGGTAGAAAGGTTCTTGGAAAAATTATTTGAAATCAGTTTCGGTTGTTCAAGGGAACAATTTCAAATGTAATTAGAAAAGCATTAATAATAAAGTGAGAGAAATGGCAAGTGTATTCTGAGAAAATTTCAGACGAGATGAATGTCGTAAACAAGTTCTTCTAGAAAATTAATTATTTGCTAACTTTTTTAAATTGAAGATTGGTAAACAATATGTTTGTTTATTATTAAGTCTAGTGTTATCAGAAATTCAATGTATTATACATGATATTCGAGGAAATTAGTTGCTATAAATATTTTAGAATAAGTTGCATGCAGTTTAACGATAATACTTTAAATCATAAAATATTTTTCATTCTTTAGAAAATGTATCGTAAGATGTGTAGGTAATCAAAAATAATCATATGCTTGAAATGTTTACATAGAGTATTGATTTCTGGTCACGTTTTCGCCTCGTAAATAATGTCATATTTAATTAGTAGCAGAATTAGATTCGAATACCATGTTGATGGATATGAAGTGTATTTTGCTCTTTGACTGCCTTTAAGTACCATTGTAATAAGATCAATATTTTTTATAATTGAGTATCAAAATATATCTCTCATATATCTTCTA
>BMAW01047005.1:1875695-1923871 GCA_019974015.1 Nephila pilipes | reverse complement strand
ATACACCATGAGCGTAAAATAATATGAAACTGCCTGAAAAATAACGTTATTGAAAGTCGAAAAAAGATGATAGTAAAACTTTAAAAATTCATGGAATAGAAGGCCAAAAAGATCGTTTTACACAAAATATACCAACACTTAATTATTTTTACCATAGCCGGTCAAATACCTGGACTTTGTGTTCCCTAATTGAATGTATGAAATATGGATGTCAGGAAGGAAATAATCAAGTTAACTTTACTATCATTAAACAAAATTGAATATTGTCAATTTCTATTTTAAACACAAAGAAAAAGAATTTTTAATTCATTGCTCATCATTTTTTTCACATATACAGGGTGACTCCTTTGTACAATTTCCGCAAACATATTTTTCACATTTAGAACAAATTTTGATAGTTTTATTTTCGTTACAATAACTTATTTGACACTTCTTTCGTTGATAAGAATTTGTAGTAGATATAGGCAAAGATCGTTTTGTGTTTGTTCTTTCTTTTGGTTGTTCACGGACTTCTTTTCAAAGATTGGAGCCAGTTCTACTGCTAACTGGAGAAAAAATTCTTGTCTTAAGATATTTTTTCCTGTCATTTGCTTGTACAAAATCCTGGCATTTATGCCAGATGAATCAAGGATATTGAAAAATACTTGGAGCGGCTATCTGCAAGACTTAAATTTTGTGGTATATTTCCTCGTCACTTGATCAGTCATGTCTACACCAAATTTAGTTTTATTGTAATGTACTGTATATAATACGTTGAATACGCATGTACATCATAATTTCTGATCCCACAACCATAAAAAGCAATAAATTCTTCTTCCGGTCAAATGACCGGTTGTAGTAGATGTCGGGCTATACGGCAAGTATTATTCAAAATAAGCAAAATAAAAATAATAAGGCAATAATAATTATATATAATTAATAGAAAATTATATATAATTATTAAAATTAATATAAAATCATGAAGTCAAATGTGCAAAAGCAATAAGATGATATGAGCATTTTCAATGCAAAAAGTTCATAACCAATCAAAAGACCGGTTATGGTATGTTTAGTGTTAAAATCACCTCTTTGGAAATTCGTAAAGATGAAGAAAAAAACATATTTGTAAAGTATTTCTTGTTAAAAACACCTTTTAAGAAGTTAAACGTAGAACTATTTCGCATATTTTCAAAATATATCTTCAAGAGGTTTCACCCCTAAGGTATTAAATTTATTTACTATCTCGTTTGAAACTCCTGCCATATTTATATTCAGTTTGTTAGTTCCGTGGTGAGATATTTTATGCGGAGTTTATTTAAGCGAAAGAGAAAAGGTAAAATCAAATTACGTTACAGGGAGAACTTTCCTTTTCCTTTTTAACGAGAATAACATTCAGAATATTGGAAGACCGAAACACACCATGCAACGATTTGATTAAAATCTGACAAGATAATTAGATCTCACGGAAGTTTAACAGCTTGCTATCAATCGCAGATGAGGATTTTTATTTTTCAATAAAGCTGTTCATTGGTTGTGGCAGTTCATAAAGCAGAAAATATTTATTTTACCAATAATCTAGTTATTTTAAATCAAAGTAGTCACTCCAGCGTATTATTGACTTAATGCTATTGTGTTAATTAAAAAGTAGCTTCCTTTAACTACAGCAAATGTTTAGAATGTGCTAAGACTCCCCTTCATTATTTAATTCATCGACCATTTTTCCTTTTAATTAAGCAGTTATTAATCACATAACTCCAATTGAAGATACGCAAGAGCATGGTTTATCAATGAAACAAAGATAAGGTCGCTCTATTTCGAATCCCGATTAATTCAACAATCTTAGATTATGATTTAAATATGAAATATTTGCTTACCAAATCACTTGTTCTGATTCAATCATTTCACAAAAATAATGGATTCTTATTTCAATACTTTAACTAGAATTCGCTTCAATCCACATAACTAAGATGCTATAATTCAAATTATAAATCTTTATCAGTAAGTGTTATCCTCTATCTCCATTTATTTCCATCAATTTTATTTCATTTATGTATGATTATCTCAAATTCTACTTATTTCTATCATTATCTTATGTACCTGATCATGTTTCATTTAAGTTGGAGTTTTATGCAAATCAACTTATTATACTATCCCGAGGTTAGAGAAGAAAAAATCGCAAAAAGCCCTACGTCGCTAATTAATTATTTGAAAGAACATGTAAAAAATAGTATGAACATTTATTCATTTCAAAATATTATCCGTCATATTACACAAAAAGAAGTTTTTTAAACAAAAAATTGTTTCGAATATGAAAAAAAAATTCTTTAAAAAGAAAACTTAACTATCAGTGAAACTTGTTACGAAGAAATAGCTTCATTTTTTGTGGTCTGAAGAATTTCCCAAAAACTTCTAGTGTGGTGTTTCCTTCCATTTTTTCGAGAGTGAGGGATATTTTGTTACGAGACCTGATCAAAAAAGCATTGGAAAATATTTCTTTTACAAGGTATTGTTTTCTTCTCATATAGTACTGTCAATCGATTACAAGTACTACTGTGCTTTTGACGTAAATGAGATAGAAATTGTGAGGAATTAATTGCTTTAGCAGAAAATGAAGAAAAAGTTTCGTTACTCATTTTTTTCTAATTCGTAAAGACTTTTAAATATATAAAACTTCCAGCTAATCCTTCATCGAAGAAATTTCATTTCGCTCAGAAAAAAAAAAAAAGTATCTACACAAGTATTATCCTGCAAAGTAATTACCTTCAAGTTATTTTATTTTAACACACATAATATTCTCGCCACGAACTGTATTTATGAAAGTTAATTTTAACACTTTCTCATCGGGTTGTGGCCGCAGTAGCCTAATGGTCATGGTAGCGGATTCGCCGCTGGCAATTTTCGATGATTCGTGGATTCGAGCCTCTATGCTACTAAAGACCCACCGTAGAGGCAGCGTTGATGCACGTTAAATCTGTCTAGACTCCAAATATACTAGTTAACGGGGAGTAGGAATTGGGAGGAGGTGCCATCTCAAGTGTCGCCCTCGTCATTTGACCAATGTTGAAAATTACGAGGTCCGTTGCAAATAGACCTCGTATTGTTTCTAGTGTGACATCAGTAAAATCGATCAATCATATCGGGCTATTTATCCAAAACTTTTCATATAATTAGGGGTATTTTAATTATATAAAACTATTTCAACGTAAGTATATTAAAGCTGCAATTATTATTATTATTATTATTATTAATATATTGTATTAACATTTTCAGGAGTTGCACATAAATAGTATTGTATGACAGTCGATCTAACAGCTTTTCTTGTGTAACAATGCTTCATGGAATTCGTGTTCATTGAAATTATAGGTCCAAGAAATCGCTTCATTTCTATCGTAGTTACATTAGTCCATCTTAACGCATTTTTGCAAACTTATTACTTAGTTACTCGACCATTATGATATATATCTCCTTTATGGCACAGATATAAGAAGAAATCATGATTAAAAAATAGCTCAGATGTGTCAATGATATTTTCAGAAAATTCTTGAATTAACTGCGGTCCAAGATTTCCTTCAAATGATTGTAAGCGTAATATTGTATATCAATATCATCCCACACTCACTGATATCAATTTGTGATTCACCGTCAGTATTATAATCCTTCCCTGATTCAGAAGTACTATTATTGTCTGTTTCATTTAAAATAGATCTGCATCTCTTTTTGATAGGTAAAATATCACTATTATCATTATCACTTAATAATATTGATAATTTATCATCAATTTCATTTTCGCCTTCATCAAATTTATAAATGACAAAATGCAAAACACAAATTAAACTTGCGCGTCGACTACTACTTTGTAACTATTTGCCGAAAAACAATATTCTGTAATAGAAATATATAACAAATTTAAGAAGGCATCATTATAAATACAAAATCTCATTATCTGAGAATTTATCAGAAATTACACACTTCTCTGAAAACGAGAACTCTCATTTCCCGACAGCAAGATTTTTTTTTTAACAAAAACTCTCTTTGATGCAAATGAATTAATTCTATTCAGAAAAACTCCATAGTGATGACAACGAAAGTTTGTAATTCCATTTTATTGTGGAACGTATTTTTTGTTACACAATGTTAGAAATTTTCTTAAATTTTAATGGTATTTTATACGAAATAAGTATTTTAATTTTTTTTAATGAGATGGAGTCATTATTAGTTTTAAGAGCCACCGAGACGCATTAATAATCATCCAACTACCTTTAACTTGTTTATTCTGACTTTCATAACAAACACACTATCCAAATAAATGAATAATGTGGAGCGCTTACATAATCACGTCCATAACCAAAGATAATAATGTAGAATTCTACTCATCTTAAGAAATCCAAACAGTTAGGCTTGATTTTAATTGGATCCGTGTCAGGTATATAGAATCGTTCGCATTTATATAGAGTTCCTGACATTCTCTCTAATTCCTTTGCCCCTACTATCTCTTTGCAATACCTACAATCTCTATATTTTATTCATTACACTTTTTATATGTTATACTAATCTCCATGAGTCGCTGTTCCTTCACAAGGCCTAATTCTCATGTCAAACATTGTAGTAATGCGGTCCCAAAAGTTCATTAAACAGAAATACGCAATACAACGTTACCGTACAAATCCCATAACATTTATTTCGAACATCTTAAAACATGGAAATGGCTAGTAAAAAAGTATATCAGCAATTTTGATACATTAAAGTTTTCATATAAATAGCCACGTTTTACAGTAAAAACAATTAGAAACCTTAGTTCTAATAGTTTGTTTGCAATAAAGTCAGGTGCGTTGTGCACGGGAGGTGAGATGTGCTGTCTTTCCTAACTTGTTTTATTTTTCTTACGTAATTGTTTTTCATTATTACTCGAAAGTGAGTGTATGTTAAAGAAATAACATTTGTTTTGCAATTTAATAATATTTCTAATTCTCCCTCTTTTCTGTTTAATATCAATATCAAGGAAAGAGGAAAAGAACGAAGATTTTATTGTTACTTACAGCTCTCCATTTTCAAAGAACACTTCTATATATCATGAGGATAGACTTCTAACTTCGTGGCACAAAAAAATTCCAAAAGTCAGTCTGAAAATAAAAACGTGTTCATAGAGTTGTCGTAGAAAATTAATGGACAGCGAAATTCACAAACATCACTTAATATTCGCTAAGGATGACAAGGCAAAACATGAATTTAAATTTTTAAGAATATCCGTATAAACCTTTTTTTTTTTTATTTTGAATATATGATGTCGACATTTCCTAAATTTTCAATGATTTAAAAATTTCTAGCATAATATTTATTTCGAACTATGTATCCTATGTATCAAGGTATTTTTAAAAAGTATTACATTATTATTATATCATTACAAATTATTATAATTATTATTTCAAATTACTCTACCCTTTCATTATAAAATATATAGTATTAATTGATGCTTTCTTACTGAATGAATAATGTCAAATACATATTTCATTGGCATATTAATAAAATGAAAAAATATAATGTATAAGTAAGGTATATTTTGAGGAATATGCAGGATATGCACTGAATTCCTTCTCACCTCCCCCCTCCCTTAACTTGAAAACCGAGATAGTTTTTGCAATAAATGTTGTATTTAAGCATAGCAAAGAGCTTAAATGCTACAGGATGAAATCAATTACAGCACCGTCTGGTGGCAAACAGTTGAGTCTCAAAAACGGTAGGAAATACGAGGGGGGGATGAATTACAAAGTTGAGCTTCCTCGATTTAATTTAAAGTGATAACTTGCGCACAATAATGCCAAGAATAGAACGTGTAAGCCATTCGTCTGCTGGGTCGCGATTTCCCAAACTCGGGACGTTAAAAAACATTAACATTATTTTGATCAATTTGTATTCAATTTAAATTGTATTTCAGTGTTGGATCGGCTGGACTGAACAGGTTCTACTGACACGGGATTCTTTTCGCTACAATGTTGAATCACTGGATGCTACATGAAAATAGGAATAAATATTAGGTCAGGCACTGGATTTTATAGGAGCGAGATAAAATACATTTTTAAAACTATTATTTCTTCTAAATGCATAATAGTCTGGAACTAAATTTTATAAACAAATATTAATAAATAGTTTACTTCTTTTAATACAATGTAGGGCTGCAACACATTATTAAAGTAACTTATGAGTAAAATTTGGAATATACTAATTTATCTATTTTATTATTAAAATCATAGGATGACGCGCGTGACAAGTGTCCAATAAAGCTAACTCAATATACCATTCTTCTGTTTTGGGTTTGCCAAAAATATGTCTTAAATCTATATTTTCTATTTACAAAAACTTCGGCATGAATTGTAGCCGTTGTAGGTTAGTGGTTATGATCACCAACTTACGATTGGTGCTGTTTCTGACGAATCGTGAGTTGAGGCCGTTTACTAACCATTGTATAGCGGGATGCGCATGCTGTTGGCATGGTGTGAAGGTCTGAAGAGGGAGGGGCCTGCACGGATGTCATCCTCGTCACTTGACCGAGGTTCAAAATGACAAGGCACACCACCAATATCCACCATGATGTTTATACATGAAACATTAATAAACAATCAAATCAAAATCAAATATCCACGAATTAAGAATTTTCCCATTGTGCGATAGAGACTGCAATAACCTTGTGCACATAATTACAGACTTGAAGTCGGTGTTATTTTCGTTGAATCGTGGGCTCGAGTTCTATGCCGCTAAGACCCGCCGTATAGAGGGATTAATGCAGGTTAAATCTGGTCGAGGTCCCAAGTCCTTCCGTTGGCACGATGCGGAAGTCTAGAAAGGGAATTTCTAGCTCAGGTATCAGATCAGGTCACTTGACCGAGGATCAAAATAACAAGGTCTGTCGCCAACAGCATACGTGTTCCTCATCTATACGACGTTGATAAAAAAAAAAACACAATCACTCGTTCGTATTTATTGTAAAGAAACGTGTTTAGGAATGAAAATCTAAAAAAGATGTAAGAGTATCAATTGGTACGGGCACTACCTGAACTGCTCCGTACACCTCGGATTAAAGTCCTGGCAAGAATGTAACTGTTTTTAAAGTGCAAGAGGAGGTTGTAGTTGCTACAAAAATACTCGATTTGTGGTCACGTTGCTTAGAATTACAAAGCTTTTACAAAGCCGAGTCGAGGTCCCAAATTGGAGAATGAGTAAATTTTGAGTTCATTGTTGTATTAAATTTACTTTGGTATCAAGTGACAACGAATGATAAGGGATCATTTACATCTAACTTAGAATCCAAGTCAGAACTGCTGGATTCAGATGTTGAATCTGTAATTAGATTGTTGAGTAACACATCACTATACGAGAGAATATCACTGATGAATTTTTGGATGTCGTAGTTGTCAAGAATACCCAGTTTTAGTAGAAAACGCTGTTAAATCTTTACCTTTCGCAACGACCTATAAATCTGAAGCGCATTTCCAACAGTGATTTTCCTGAAAAATAAATACAGTATAGATTCGAACCTGGCTTTATCGTCTCTTCCTTCAAATGTGAAGTTTTTAATTTACAAGAAGCAGCTTCACATTTCCCATTAATAATACTTGATCTTATTAAAATCTTGCCTTGTAGTTATTATTTTCACAATAATTTCAAAAACGCAATTATTAAAGTACATGAGAATTTCCTCTTAAATTCTGAAAAGAGTCAATAAATTTTTGTAAGTCACGAAAAAGAATTTTAAAAAATAACCGGGTCACAGGAAAAAGAAGAATTTTGGAATGGATTGAAAAATTAATTTGAAATTCTTTTCTGAACTAAAACTTATCTCAAAGTATTACATAAGAACTAGTCAGGGCAACAAAACATAGGCACAAGATATCACCAGGCTGGAGAACGGTGCCAAACTCAACAAAACTCGTTAAGATACATTATAAAAGAAACATCAGTGTATTGTAAATGTCGGGGAAAAGACATTTGGACTCAAAGTGAAAATGATGGTATGATTGTAGGTTTCTATACTATTCAGCTCGGGACCAAAGTTGAGGAAATAACACAAAGAAGCTTATGACACGAGTAATTTTCTAATGCGGTTGCTTGTTTGTGAAACAAAAACAACTAAAAGAGAACAGTATATGTTTTTCAATGTAGAACACACTCACAATTGCTTAATGTATTTGTAGAACGTGTAAATACTCGAAGTCAACCAAAACTTCAAACATAATTATACACTAATATATTAGACCCTTTATTCTGGATATTTTTGAGGTCAGGGAACATTAAACTCCGTTGTCATTGTTTTTAATGCTATAAACGATTTTTATTTTTCTCTAAGATTAATCTAACACCAATATTTGTATTAAGAATGTGGGTCTGAAGATTTTTCACGTCCTCAACTAAAGATGATTTGAAAATTCCTTTTATTTTAATAGTTCGTTTAATCTCCTGCCACTACTCGTAGATCACGTGCGCACAAAATGCTCTCTTTGGAACTTTAAGCTCTTCGCTGCTTAGAAACACTTTCAAACATGCTGTCTGACCTACCTCTTACTTGCTACTTATCAATTAGCAATGCTAACTTACATAAGTCACGGTTTATTCACAAGTAGAAGTTCTCAAATCATGTAGAATCCAACACGAAATTGAATCTAATGCGTATTTTCCCTAATCGAAGGAAAATATGCGTTTGACCCTTGTCACCCATTTAGTCAACATAAATTTTAAAGCAGAGATGATCAATTTATTTTGAACTCCAGGACATAATATGAAATGTGGATTTCAGACAACAGATAGCGCACCAATGCAGTTTGTGCTATAAAGATTTGACACTGAGGCATTTTGTTGTGTCATCAACAAGTGTCAGACGCGCCGAGTGATAAATTTGAAAAGCGTGTGCATGGTGTGGTGTTGCTATGTTCAATATGTCGAAATTTATACCGAACAAAGAGCATTCGTGGACAGCATTAATTTTTCATTTGAAGAAAACTGCTGTTGAATAATACCGATTATTTCGAAAAACTTATGGTGAACATGCTCCAATGCAAAATATGTGTGAACGATTGTTTCGGCGTTTCAAAAGTAGTGACTTTGATGTTACAGATAAGGAACGTGGGAACCCCCCACCCCAAAAAAAAAAAAAAAAATACAAAGATGTAGAATTGCAAGCATTGTTGGACGAAGATATTTCGCTCATACACAAACAACTAGCCAAGCAATTGGATGTTAGTCAACAAGCTATTTCCAATCGTCTACGAGAGATGGGAAAGGTTTATAAGACCGGTAGATGGGTACCACATGAGATGAATAACTGGCAAATGGAAAAGTTGAAAAAGACATGTGAAAAGTCGTTTTAGCATCGTATAGTTACAGATGATTAAAATTGGATTTATTTTGAGAATCTCAAGCGCAAAAAATCATGTGTAGACTCAGGCGCTCTATCCACATTGACTGCAAGACGAATCGCTTTGGCGGAAAGACGATGTTTTGTGTTTGGTGGGGCCAGAGGGGCGTGGTCTTTTAAGAGCTGTTAAAACCTAGGGAAACGGTTAAAACTAAACGTTATCAACAACAATTACCAATTTGAACCATTCGCTGCTTAAATATAAGGCCAAAATATCGGAAGAGGCAACACAAAGTCATTTTTCTTCATGACATTGCTCCATCACATACGGAAACCGGTTCTCAACACGTTGAAAGCTTTCAGCTGGGAAGTTCTACAGCATTCGGCTTACTCACTAGACTTAGTTCCATCCGATTACCACTTGTTTGCATCCATGAGTCACACATTTGCTGAGCAGCGCTTTGGTTCGTACGAAGATGTGAAAAAAAAATAGCTCTATGAATGGTTCGCAGCAAAAATGGAAGATCTTTACTGACGTGGTATTCACAAATTTCTCGAAAGATGGGGGAAGACGAAGCATACTTTGAATAAAACACTTTTTATCATTCTTCCGAAATTAACATGCTTATTAGAAAAGAAAAAGCCACGTTTCGTACTTGTACTCTAGTTATTGCACGCACCAAATTAGGGTAATCTAATTTGAGTCATTGTTTTTTACTTTATTATTCTATTCTCATCCATGAGCGGAGTCTACATCTCACGATAAGATCATTTGGCCTAAATTATCTCAAAATTCATAGTTTACAGTAATAAATTAAAAGTGAGAAATTATCATATCACAAACATGAAGGTCGTGCAGAGGCTCTATCACGCTTTTCCTGTCATCTAATTAGTACGATTTCTTATGTGATGTAGTGTGACTGAAGAAACCTCTCCCATTAAAGGAAACGTGTCTGATCAGAATAGAAATATTGAAGTGCAATCAATAAAATTGAGGAGATGAGTGTATAATCACTGGAGTGTTGAATACTTGTGGTTGGTGGTACAAATAATGCATGATACATTTGTATCATACCGCCGCTGAGTAAGGTGGTTTAGGAGAACGAGAATTTATAAAAAAAAATGATTATAAATATTATGATTGAATTAATGTATTGAGTTATTCCCATGGTAGTATGATATATAAATGATTCGCGGTAGAATGTTCTTTTGTATTTTAACGTACAGTAAAATTTTAAATTTTTGTTCATGTGTCACAGTTCCTCGAGCCACAGGCGTACACCGGGCGGGCCGTGGGCTTTCACCTCTGCCTTACATTGTCATGCGGAGAAAGCGCCCTCTGCAGTTAAGCTATAACACATCCACCAAAATGGTAATCAATATCGCAACTCCTTTCTAATATCTTGCACAAGGAAAGCACTTTATCAAATCAAAGGCACATGAGATGCACACTTTGAATTTTGGCTAAATAAAGAAAAGATATTCAAAAATCACTTTTTGAGTACGGTGCTTTTTTTTTTCCCTCTTTTATATGAAAAACTTGAGGAGTCTTCTTTATTTCATACTACATCAAAAAACTGAACCTGAAAGATAAAAGTTTTACACGAAAACTAAAAGTCATATCCATTTTAATGGGGGGGGGGAAATATTTTTAATAAAGAGAGAGAAAATTCGACCTTTTCTTCAAAAATCTTTGTTTTTCTTCCTTAAAACTATTTATAGACTTTTTGATCGGATTTAAGAAAAGCAACTCTAAATCAAATTTAACAGCCTTCAATCCTTTTCAAAATTAATGCGCATACGAACTACTAAAGTAGATTTTAGTAGAAAAAATAAATCCTTTGAAATGCCTTCGAGTTTCTTGTAATTTTAACTTTTCCTTGTCTATTTACTTTAGTAAAGAATGAACACACACAATGCATTTCCCTCAAATGAAATATTTATCTTTCACAGTAATACACTAGAAAGGAAAACATATAAATCGAAGTACTTATGGCAGGGAAAAAAATCTTTAGAAATTCTCATATTGAATGATATTCTCAAATATTTTTCAAAAGAATCATATAAAACTGATAATAAATGTACGGCAGGAAAAAAAATCTTTTAAAACACTCATATTGAACAAGATTCCTAATTATTTTTTAAAGAATCTTGTAAAACAAATAATAAATATAATATTTTTCAATCTAAACGGGAAATTTGAATTGAGATGAATTATTATTTTTATTTTTTTATTTAAGTCATAATGAATGTAAGAACATAAGAAATATAATGTCTTAAAAAACTGTCTAATTAAATTAGAAATTTTCAAGAATTCAGTTGCAAAACATCAAAAAAAAAAATTTTCACTATTGATATTTTGAATTTTTTTTCATACTTTTAGAAGCAAGACATATGTATAATATATGTTGTTTATAAGTCATTGTTATTTATATTTATTGGGTCTTATTTAATTAATGCTTTTTGGAAATATTATTTTAATTACACATATTTAATTTCGATATTAAGTCATTTGCGAATGTCCGATTTCGTGAGATAATTCATTTAATACCATTTAAAAATTTAAATTGCTCCAATATGTAAAATAACGTAAAGAATCGGATTTTCCTTCACAATTGGTGGATTTCAGATGTGTTCTCTAACAATTTCAATCCGTTGCGAATAAATTTTTGGTAACTTTTTTTTTTTCTTTTCGAAAACATCTACCTGAATCTCGTGTTTTCTGTTCTTAAATATTATTCGTTAAATGCGGCAGACGACATTTTAAAAACGCATTAAACTTTATTTTTTATTAATTTATTAGTCACCAAAGGGGCTATTGTTTTAGTTAACCAGAAAATGTCATACCTGACCATTGTTCAAAAATTTATCTTGTTTTTTTGTGAATATTTTTAATGTCTGTTTTCACCAGTAACGAACTTAATTTTCAAAAATACGTCATAGTAAATTTCTTCTGAATATTTTATTTGATTGAAATAAAATATATGCAATATAAGTCTGATACCTACTTTCACCAGTAATGAACTAAATTTTCAAAAATATGTCTTAATAAGTTTTCCCTAATTTTATTATTATTGGACTGAAGAGAAACAAATATAAAAATCAAGTATTTTATTTACTTATCAATTTTTGTATTACCTTAAATCATATGTAAACTAGAATCAATATGACTGAAAGTAAATAATATTATTCAGAATTTTAAGACCGCTGTGAGGCAGCCATTTTTTTAGCCATCTAAGGGGCTATTGTTTTAGGTGGATCATCTTTGGCGTACCAGATAACTTTTCAATTTTTTTATATTGTTTGCTTCGATTCTTTAATTCCATTTAGCTTAAATGTATTTAGTTTAATAATTAATGGCTTTCTTTCATTTTAATTACATGTAGCTTAAATATATTCAATTTAATAATTTATCATTTCCTTTAATTTTGATATCGGAAAAGTTTACTACTGTACGTTTCTCGATATTTCATCGTTTACTTTAATTCTTATATTTAATTGAGTAATTTAATAATAATTAGGGGGGAAGCGCACCTTGGGTGGCTAAATCTGTTCTTTTCAAATATTTGCATAGAATTTTTTTAATTTTTAATTTATTTATTTTCAAATTATTAATTGTTCTGAGTAGAATATCTGAAAAGTATGATTTACACTTTTTTTCAAGGTTTCGAGTGAAAGAGTAAAATGCTTGCGGTTCACATGTACATGAATGAAGATTCAATTTTAAAAAAGGTTGCATGTTCGTTCTGCTAGAATAATATTCGGTTTGCAAAATGAATGAATATATTCTCATTCCTTGGAACTATTCTAAAAGAAATAAGCCTTTTTTCTGTTAGTTTTTTTGCATTACGTTTCTATGCATTGAATAATTTTTTTGTATTTATATTTTTAATATGAATTACAATTATCTTTTTATTTAATGTATGCCTTTCTAATAAATAAATTAAAATAACTATAATGTATTATAAAAATTATTTAGAATTTAAGTTATTCATTATAAATAATTTGCATTATTATATCATTAACTATAAAATTAATTTATTTTTTATATATTTTTATATAATATAATTATAATTATGTAATAATTATTTATAACTATACATTGTAATGATTATGAATAATTATGTGGATTATCATAATTATTAAAAAATTATAGATTATAATTATAAACAGTTATAAATCTTAATACTGATAATTATTTATCTTAAATTATTTATAATGATATATTATATATTATTATTATATCAATTTATAATTATGTAATATGTATTATAATTATATTTATTTAAAATTGTATATTATTGTATCATAATTATATTGATTTATAGTTATATATTATATCTCAAAACTATATTTATTTTTTATAATTATATATTGTAATAATGAAAATTATTGTTATTATTATTGATAATTATAATTTTGATTATTTATAATTATTTATTTGTTTACCATTAAACATTGTAATTTGTTCCATAAAATTACTATAATCTTAAAGTTCTTGTTTAATAAAATTTAAATTTACCATTTTCATCGTCAGATGCTGTTTGTCTTTGTTGTACTATTTATTTTGACATTATTGTGACGTCATTTCTTACGTATCACTATATTGGAGACCTATTTTATAAATGGCCAGTTTTTGCGCCAAAACTTCAAGGGAAACTCTATATATTGGACACGTGGTACATTGTTTTTTTTTTAATGCAAGAAAAGTCTATGCAATTAAAGTGCGGGTTCCTTCCATGAAAATTCAGATTTATTCAGCTAATCTCTAGTAAATACGCTATTTTTTTTCTTTTAACAGGAACAATTAACACACACACACGCACATAAAAATACATAGTAGCACCAATTCAAAGCTCGCTGAATCACTGATTACAATTGTGATAACGCGATATTGTGATCAAATCACAATATCGCGTTAGCACAAAAAGTCTACATAGACTCTATAACCTAGAACTGATGTTCACAGAGAGAGGTTTACTTATGTACTGTACAAAGAAATTCCTTTTGATTTCTACTTGCTCCTGGAATCTTTTTCTTTCATCTAGAGATTTCGATTTTTGTTGAAAAAATTGGCGATCTAATTCATCTCTAAGTATTAGGGTTTCTGATTTCCCGGATTTTTCCATTCCCGGGAATGTCCAGGAAATATCGGGAATGTAATTGTCGTTCCTTGGATTCCCGGGAATACATCAAAATTTTAAAAAAAATTAAAAACAAGTTATTTTTAAATAAAATTAACAATAATTATGTGAAATTAAAATACATATAAATTCCAAAATTAATACTTATTTATGTAACGTGCTAAAAATACGAAAAATATGTAAAAAATTTATTATTCATTTTTAAAACAGGATTTCAGAAAGCATAAGTAATTTATTCTTTTATCACTCAGCCTTGTTCTAAGCTTTGTGACGAACAATCTGGCAGCAGAAAATGCTCTCTTGGCTTCAACTGACTTTGGGGAAATTGTTTTTAAAGCCTCATATAGTTTTATAATATTTGGTGATGGATTTTCAGTCGAGTCGAACAATTACATCTCTTGTTTCATGATTTTGTTGAGACTAGTAATTTTTTTGGTTGAACAATATAAAACTTTTGTTTTAGAGTAAATTGCTTTCTCTAATTTTCCGTCCAATGTAATAGGTTTTTCTTTCAAAATCTCCATGTTCTCTTCTTCTGAGTGCGAAGAGTTGGATATTGAGCCCTCTTCTTTACAGAAAAGCCTTGTCCCTAGCATTTGGGCTTGTCTAACCAAACAAATTTTACGAGGCAATCACTAAATATCAACAGTAACTGCAGCTGCTTCGTATTTTCTCCCAAAATTCGGGTATTGCATTAATCCTATTAAATTAACATTGCGTCTCTCATTAATTCTTTGGATTAGAGGAATATTTTATATTTTTCGCAAATTCTGAATTTTGTTCGTTCAATTCTCCAATAACGAAAGAAAATACACCTTCTGCAGTTAGCAAAATTGCATTCTGACTGCATAATTTTTCTAAGCCAATTTTTACTGCCTTTAAGCCAGTTACAACTGTAGTCACAATTTCAAACTCTACATAGGCCATCATTTGTTTTTCTTTAATGTCAATTAATGCTTTTAAAATTACTGACTTTATTTCTAAAAATCTTTCAAGCATTGCATTCAAATTAATCCAGCTTGTTTCGGTATCCAAACAAACCATCTTTTCACAGCTAAACTCTTCTTTAATATCTTCTTCGTCAACTTTTATTCCCGCGAACGAAGTATAATTCCCGGGAATAGAAAATGTACGGAAATCTTATGATTTCCCGGGAATCCTACTAAGTATGTTGCTAAGTTCACCCCTACCTAATCAGCATTATATCTTAGGGTATCCTCACCCAGTCTATAAAGCTGTTTTTCAGCCGCAATAGATTTTCCGCAGGGAAAGCAACACAGAGCAAACATTAGAGTAACAATATGAGTACCGAATATTGATAGTCTCTGGAAAAAAATATAGTCATCTTCGAAATATAAGATCTTAAAAAATATAAGATCATATAAGTAGAAAATTTCATTTTAATCACTCTCCTATTATTGTATTTTATCATGCTTATTTTTTATACATAATTTTAATTGTATACTTAATTTTGAAAATAAGTTGCATAGGAATGTACGATGATTTACATTTCTTGTTCTTTTTTTAAACATTCATTTGCATAAAGTATCTGATAAATAATCAAAAACTGACTTAAACATTTCTTGAAAAACTTTTGTCAAGAAACTCCGTTATAAAAATTACGTCGAATACTTTTTCTGAAATAAAATCTTTTACTCGGAATTTCTCTAACGCAATTTATAAGCAAAATTAAATTCGGATAAGTATTCGGGCACCAAGTAAAATTGATAAAAAAAAATACACAGATTACAGAAAATTTTACATTTAGTTGGGTAGCTAAAATGCACTTCGTATAAATTCAACTTTTTTTATTAAAATGTTTTAAATTTTAGTACATTCTCTCCTTTTGAAATGGTTGTCTACTCAACTTTAAAGATGCTTCATATTTTCTGGATTACTTCTTTAATGCATTTCTTGGATGTTTAATCGGAATTAAGTATAAAGAAATCTCGATAATTTCAGAGAAGTTATGTAATATCCATTAACATTTGTTTAAAATAATTGAAACGCTAAAATAATACAAAATTTGCTTTTTTTTCTATTAAAACATAGAGGACGCTTCACTGAAACCATAGATGTATTATTTGCAAGAATTTAATAAATAAAACATATTTTAAAATTATAAACAAATATGTCGCGTCACAGAAAAATATATCTGCATTTGCGTTTTTTAGGTTTCAGGTACACGTTCTTGATAGTCTATTCTATACTCAGTGCAGCTATTTCCCCACGAAATAAAGCCACTTACACTTACAAATAAACACTTACAAATTTTATGCATGTAGAATATTCCTGCTAATATTCACTGCATTTTAAATAAAATTGTCAAACTAGGACATCATTTACTTGATAGATGTCACAACTAGCCGGCATCATGAGTTGCATTCATGCAGCGCCATCTTTTTAGGAACAAAAAGAAGCAAATCACAATAAAGGAGCACAGCTCTCATACTTCCCGTCATGAATAACTTAATTTCGTCATCGAGCGTCAAGGCGCATTCGAACGTCCAACGGGCATGTTAAAAATTGTCCTTCTATCTATTAAAGATGGCCTGAATTAGCTTCTTTGTAAATAGTTCTTGTACATTTTCCCTCTGTTTCCCTCAGTTCTGTACAGTTACAGACTTGGACAAAAAAAAAAAAAACCTAGACACCAACCCCTTACGCCTCGAACGTAACTTTTCAGTGGAAATCCATTCTGGACCTCCATGTGTATAACAATTAAGTTTTTCTGATTTAGTAACTGTATGTAAAATTTCCCATTTCCCATAATGTGAAGTTGGGCATTGGTATGTTGAAAAGAATCACGCTCATCTTAGGAGGAAAATAGTTTATTAAATGCAGAAAAATTAAAGAAAAAAATGGACAAGCATTTCAGCGTACTTAGAGATCGAACCATTTAATTTCTCGAGATCTAACCATTTAATTTGCGTTGAATATGGCGCTGCTGTAGCTCAGTGGGACAATTCCCATAATAATAATAATAATTTTCAGATATCTTTATAATTTCACTTTTGGAGAAAAAAAATCATCCCTCGATATTGGTGAAAACATCTTTAAAAGGTGTTGAGCAGAAAATGGTATATCTTCAAATGTTTGAGATTTTCATTTAGCAGTCAGGGAGCACAATAACTCAAAACTCTTAAGCAGAATTTTGCGAAATTTAAAAGTTTACGCTCATTTAAAATGAGAAATCAATTATACGAGGGGAAAATTACAGCGACCGTAATAAAGAAATGTTTTTTGGAAACTAATAAAATATGTTTAATTAAGTCAGTTAATTGAACGATCAGCATCATAATTTAATTCTTTTTGAGCTATTAACATCGATATCAGTTTTGCCAAGCTGCAATGTAAAAAATTATTTAAATTATTCAGGGTGACCCATTTCTTTGAGGATAAAACGATATAGATACTTGTACTCTTTTTCTTTACCGAAGTGATACCAAAGAAAGAAAAACTTTATCTGATTTATTCAGTGCTTAAGGATTATTGTCAAAGTACTTATTTTAACGAGCTATATTTTTCACTTTTTCTGCTAAGGTAACTGAGATGATTCAAACTTAGCATTTTTTGATTTTTCAGTTGAAAAATAAAGGGCGCTTCTCTAATACCAAAGATGTATTATTTATGAGAATTTGTTAAACAGAACGTTCGATAAACACATTTTAAAGTTATAAAAGAAAACGTACCTCAGCATAGAGAAAAATATACAAGTATGTACTTGCGTATTATGGTTTTTAAGGATCCCGCTACACTTTCCTCAAAATCCTCTTTGTTCATACTGCTTATATTTTTCATACTGCGAACTGAGGTTATTTTCTATGCAGAGAGCTTAGTTTTCTAACAAACACTCTCTAATTTTAGTTATTGTAAAATATTTGTACAACAATTGCGAGAAATTTGAACTGTAATTATTTTTTAAGTTTAATTTTATTAAATTTAATTTTTGTATTTATAATTATGTTCAATGCATAACGATACTATGTTTATGAGCTAGAAATTTGTGAGTACATGAATTACAAATGTAAATACAATTATTGATAAAGAATTGATCATGCATAATTACTTATATTCATAAATGGGATTTTCTCGGCGTAAAACGATATCGAAATATACCGACACTTCAATGATAAAATACGATTTTTCCATTGTTTTGAATTTTAAAAAATTAGGATTACTTAAACTTGGCATAAAATAAACACATTTTTCCTTCCTCATTTTTCCAGTTACCTTAATTTTTTTTTTATTTTATAGTATTATTACGAGAAAAAGGAGAAAGATGAGAAACTCAAACGAAAACCTCGCACACTCAGTTTTCGAGCAGATATTTTCAAGTACGCATTTCGAATACTTATCAACTTATTCTGATCATAATGCTTTCTGTTAAAATTAAATTATGCATACCAGAACAATGGAAAATACATCCAAACCATCGTGTTTAACAGTGGGTCACACGTTATGCCAATTCGGCCACTTTTACCCATTAGTATTTCATCCAAAAGGTCTAAAAGCAACAAATTTTGATTTGACAGACACTACAACGTATTTTAATGAGGCAAATATATAACATTTAAGGTTCTCTTATCCAGTCCATTTTAATTTTGTGAACGTAATATGTTCATTCTATAGAATTTATATTTCCTTCCACAAACCTAGACTATTTTATCTATTTGAATGCAATAAAGTATATCCGAAAGAACAAAAAATGGTGAAGGTTTCTGCTGAATTGCATTATTTCACAAATTATTTAAATAAAATTTTTCTCCTAATTTAATGATTCGTTTGAGGTTTTCTGAACTTTAAAAAAAATTCTAAGATACTTGAGAAAATGTAATTCCGCCGAAACCTACATTATTTTTTGCTTTTTCGGATGCACTTTTTATCATTTAAATAGATAAGGTAGTATAGATATGAGGATGGTAGTAGTAATTCCATAGGATTAACATCAAGTTCGTGAAATCAAAATGGCCGGTAGACGGGACCCTCAAGCTAATTATTAAGCGCGATGATCTCGTTTGTTAGTTTACGGGTTTTTCCTAATGCACCATTCAGCCATCGATAACTGAATGAAGCACAAAAAAACCGTGAACTGACAAAGGATCCCTTAGGATCGAAAAAAACTTTGAAAATTACAGCTTATTGCCCATCTTTTCTTCTAACTAAGCTGCAAATCATGCGGCAATGAACGGAGGATTCTACCAAATTTTTTTAAGAATAAATTTCTGATTTCTTGGTAAGAGTGGGAAATTTAAATAATTTCCATTGTGCGGGTGGGCGTTCACGCATATCAGAACATATCGATTATTTACATATCATCAAAAACAGCTGGGTTTTCAAAAAAAAAAAAGTTTTTAATAACATTTTGAAAGATCCGTCTACCATCTTTAAGATACCGCGGTATTAAATTTTTATTTTAACAATATTTAAATGTCATCTGTTCTTTTTGCGAATTTGAGAAAACTCTGTTTGAGAAATTAGAAACGAGAACTGGGCGGTTACTGAAAACTAAGCAATATTTTACATTTAAATATTGATTGAGTATTTATTTACGTCACACTCATAAATGACACAAAGACTTTTAGCTACAGATCTTGTTATTTTGGACCTCAGACAAGTAGCGAGAACGATATTAGAGTTGCCAATCTCTTTCCTAATTTCCAAACCATCGCAACGTGAGAGCTTTGCTTCGACAGATTTAATGTTACACGATTATTTAATGTGAGAACCCCTTTACACGACGAGTCATTAGTGCATAAGAACTCGAACCTATGTTTCAACGAAAACAATGCCGGTAATCAGCCCGCAACCATGATAACTCGGCAAGCGCGATCTCACTTAAATTGTTTAAAAAATGTTTTTAACAGTATATACCACCAAAATTACAAAGTGTATTTCAAGGGTCCGAATCACAAGAATTCATTTTTAGTTCTACTTGAATAAAAAAATTCATTTCTTAAAATACTTTTTACAAGACTGTATAAAAACAGATAAAAATTAAAGTCTCATCAATTCGGATTCCTTATTGCTGTAGGACAGCCCCGGCCCTCCAAATGTCAACCTGCGGCCTGCGGAACAGGGTTATCTGAAAAAAGATTTAAATTTTATTGTACATAAAAGTACTAAAGAACATTCTACCATAAGTCGTTCATATCATACCCTACTACCATGGGATTATCTCACTACTTGACTCAACTTTTATCACAATTTTTCTGTAATCTTGTTCAGAAACAATTACAAAGCTCGTTTTAAAACGCTCACGGGTCATTTAGAGCGATTGGGCGATACACAATGTATAACTGAACATCAAACTTACTGAAGAGCGCGGGTGTACATTACTAGACGAGGGAACTCGACACGCGTGGCATGAGAAATAGCAGCAGCCAGTCTGTCTGCATCAAGCATAATATATTTGACGCAGAACGTACTGTTTCAGGCAGATTGACTGCTCAGTGTCTTTTGTTCGCTAACAATTTAGCGTCAGCGTTATCTTGTAACTGCAACACAGTTTTTTAAATTGCATTTCATGTAAAAATATTTTTTTCAATAAAATGTAATTTCTCTTAGTTTATAGCAAAATGCTCTTGATTTCTCATGAGGTTGGGGACGATTATTCGCTTCCCACGACTCGAAAGGTGAAAGTTGTAGTAGTTTTTAACGTAGAGAATTTCAATTGGCATTAAATTCATCACTTACGTGTGTGTGCGCGAATTAAATCGAAAAACTCTGCTTAGAATGTGACAGTTCAAACTTCTAAATCAACTTTTATTTAATTAATGATTATTTTTAATGGCTGTCCTAAATTTTAAAAATGCAAAAATCTAAAAGCCTATAAAAGTCTTTGATTATAAGTTTCATGAGAAACATAAAATTCAGTGATCTGACTTCCTTCAAATTATATACTCTTATCTTCTCTCTCAACTGTATTAATAACTTAAATTATATTAATTTTCTCTAAAAAATTTTAAAGTCGTAATTTGTTCAAAGCAGCTGCACGAGTTTTGATACCTCAATAACTAGTTTCTCCGTGATAGTTCGCACTGATTATCTGTATTCATTCTTAAAAGCGGAGCAAATTAAGTTTTCAAATATTGGTTTCTAATCGATATTTTCACTTTGCGGAGCATCCAAAATTTGTTTTTCCATCTTTCAAAAAAGCTTCACTGCGGCTTTTAAAATATGCGAAGAGCTTGAAACTGACAATAAATTTTAAAAAAAGAATTTTATGTCGTGATTGAAGATCGGAAGAAACGGGTTTAATGCTGCGAAAGACAATTGATTGATTGATTTGATTGATTCACATAGAAGCAACACAAAGGCAACAAATAACAATTTGAATGGAAGTTATTTAATAGTTTGAAGAATAATTTAACGGAAAAAAATTTCATCAGAAAAAAACTAAGATCAATCAAGAGATCAAGCAATAAACTTTATGTAATAAATTCTTAATTTTATTTTTGGAGAAAGATAAAGTAATATGAAGAATTTATGGAATAAGAAACTCCGAATTTTGACGGATGTTCAGAACTGTGACGAATTACTCATCTGAATCATTTTTCATACAATTGTGTTAAGGTTTGACCTCTTGAACAAATTAATTTCAATTTATAATTCCCACGTATTCTATTTCTTTTAAGACAGTGGTTCCTAAAAGTTCTAGTTTAAGCTTCTCCAGGTGGCCCAGTCCTCTTACACCTACGCCAGACCTCGAAACCTCCGGCCATCCCCTTCCTCCGATCTATTTTCTCCCTTTACAGATTCCGAAAACTTTGACAGAAATGATGAATGTTGAATTAATTAAACCAGTCTATGTTTTTCATTAAATAATAAGTTTTTTCAAGTAAACAGACAAGTAAACACAACAATTTTTTTATAATTAACATCGCACTTTGAAGTAACACAACTATTGGTGACTAATCTCGTAATTTTGAACCTTGGTCAAGTGATGAGGATTGCACTTGAACTTCCCTCCCCTCTTCAAACTTCAACACCTCGCCAACGAGAGGACTTGGAGTCTCCAAAGATTTTACGTCTATCAACCCTGATTCACAGCGCGTATTAAGTGGTATCAGGACTCGAACCCACGATTCGACGAAAGCAACGAGTTCGAGACTATAAACTTTGGACTACCGGGGCCACAAATTAGCACAGAGACTGGAAAAAAAGGGGGTATTTGTGACTGTATTTAAGTAGGAAATTTTAAGAAATGCGCCTCAAGAGAGGATAAATACGATCTTAGATCCGATGCTAAATTTAATTTACTTCAGTATTTATTTTTGTGCAAGTTACGTATGTTAAAGTAGGCTCAACTTCCTACCTTCTTATCGGGTGTGGCCATCAGAAGGATGATCCAATCCCTCCTGCGGATGCAACCCCTCTTTTATCGAAGATTATATTGATAGGAGGCCAATATTACAAATGCTAATACTAGTAAAATCCTCAACCTACTTTACCATTACTTTTCTACCAAGACTACTTTTTTCTTTCACGCGCCTATCTGCAGTTAAACCTGCTGTTCTAACAAGAGGAGTGCATCAGAAACAAAATGTAACCGTTTAGTTCATATTGAAAATTGTGTTAAAAAGAAACAAAAAGTCATGTATCCAAATTTTATACAAATTGTACAAGTATAGCAGCAATTTCTTAAAAAATGATCTATTTAATATTATTATTGTGTTTCAGATTTCTTTCCCATTTTTCAAACTGCTTTATTGTATAAGTTATTATTCGGTAAATATCAATTAAGGAAATAAAATTCACTGAAAGGCTTTTCATCAACGTGACTTAACTTATACATTCAGACAATTTATTAGTCTTCCCCTAACACCAGAAAGTGCTTTCTCATTCATTTATGTTTTATGGAACATTTAATGTATTTCAATTCTCAAAATTCGCGTCCAACATATTTTAAATCGATACACCCTATCTGTCCAATCGATTCGCCATGTTAAATGTTCCACTCTTCAAGCTTTCTGTTACAACTTCTGCACTGGATAAAATTATTGCATCTGTCCAGAAAAGGGCGGGAAAGAAGAAGGAAGCTGTGGTGAAAAAAGATAGCGGTGGTTCTCCCGCCAAAACTCAGGTGGTGGGCGTGGATACCGCCAAACCCAAGGCAAAGAAACGGGCAGCTGATGCCAATGGTTTCCAAAAGCCACCAAAGCACTTGACCGTCAGGGCAGGCAAGTCAATCTCAAATTATTTGCCAGTTGTCCAGACAACGCCCCCTTCAACTAGTTTTTACATAGCAGATGAGGCTAGTATTAATTGTGAGGAAGAGGACGCTGGGGTGCCTCCCACCACACCTACCACTAAACCTAAGACCACACCTACCACTAGGCCGCACCACTTCTTTCATCACGCCAAAGGGTGATAGGACGCAGCTCCTCTCCTTTGCACGTCTTGAAGCGCCTTCGCTTTACAGCAAACTTAGTGGCCGCTTTCTCCGTCTTACTGTCACGAAAATGAGAACTGGAAACTCGCCACCTTCTTAAGAACAGAGGGTGTCGAGTTCAAATCATACATGCTGAAATCTGATAGGCATTTGAAACTGGTTCTTAGAGGCCTACCATCTACAACTGGCATTGAATCAGTAAAGCAGGAAATTGAAAGCAGTGGATTTCAGATCCATAAAATTTCTCGCATATCAAAATTCCAATCAAAGACTTTGCGATGATGCAACCATTGCATCATCGCAAAAAAGACCAAGGGCCGCACTGGGCCACCTTTACCAACATTTCCCAGTACTAAAAAGGCTGAGAAATCATTGAAGCAATTCAATAGTGATATCCTGCGTGTTTTTAAATTTTCAGGACTTTACATCATTAAGTGGCAATGTCCCACGGCTAAATTGGGCCTCGCGAATACTGTCGACCACTTTCCAAATTTTTAAAATCTTTTTGCCGTGAAAATTTTGAAGTTTTAAAGTAGTTCTATCATTTTTTCGCATAAAATCAATTTTGACCATAAGGCGCTGCAGTGTCTTACGTTTAATTCTGTTTTTTCAACCTCATTCTCCTCGCGTTTTAAAGTTTGTGTCTAAAATAGGAATATGTTCCTCAAATTTGGTATCGTAACTGCACTTCTTAATAATTTCATTTAATTTTAATAGTTTAAACATCGTTTTTAAATCTCGCTACTTCCTGTGGAACTCAGTGTTCTCGAAATCGATTTCGCCTTCGAACTGAAGTCCCGCCCCTTTAACGCTTCTCCGTCCATTGCTATATATGCTTCTTAGCTTACGGCTAAAGCATCCAATGTCAATGCGAGCTTTTGTAACTTATACTAAAAGTTTATTTCGGCAGCTCCTCACTCTGTCAAATACCCAAGCTTTTGTTACCTTGATCCTAATTTTAGATAGCTAATTCTTAATTATGTAAAATTAAATTATGATACTAACTTTATTTTAACTATGATGAGAGGGTAAATTAAAACTTTTTAATAGGTACCTCGTGATTTTGGCCGTTACCGTTACCATTCTCTTTCTCTTATGAGCCTCCTGAAATTCGCACCCTGTAGAGACTTAGTTGAAGGAAGATCATAACACTGCCTTTCATTTAGAATAAAGATATTCGACTCTTTAATATTGCTTTATTTGATTCGTAATGTATTATAATTTAACAAATCATTGAATAATCATAAAGTGCTATTTGAATAAGAAAACTCTTATCTCTTAAAATTTTATTACATAATATTTCATATTTGTTTGAAGCTCTTAAAACCTTTGAAAGCCTAGGTCACTTTCAATATTAATATTTTAACATTCTATAAACCAGCTTATTTTTTATGCAAAATCTTTTAAATATAAAACAAATTGCTTTAAGAAAGGTAAATGTAATGTAAAAATGGAAATATTGAAATAGTTACTTTGTGTGTTGGAGAGAGGGTATTGTCATTGTCACTGCTGTAGGGAATGTTTTTTGTTGCTATTATTTAGTACGTTGGAAAAAGAGAAACCTTTTTTTTTCTCTATATCATATCAAAAATATTTTTTCCCCAAAAAATAATTAGATGATCGTGGTAGCCGAATAATCACGATCTCAAGTTCACCGTCGAAGTTGTTTTTATCGAGTCGTGGGTTCGAATCCTGATGTCATTAAAGACTTATCATGGAGCTGGGCAGTTGCATGTTAATTCTTTCGGGGCTTAAATTTTCCACTTTGAAACAGTGTGGAAGCTTAGAGGAGGGAGCTCCAGCCTAGATGTCATTTTCGTCATTTGACCGAGGTTCAAAGGGACGAGGTCCGTATCTAGTAAATTTCGTGTTACTTCTAAATGCTACATTAATAAATAATCAATATAATTCATTTATTTATTTTGTATTCATGCACACACGTATTATATTACAAGTTCATAAAAAATGAGATCCATAGAAGAAAGAATGAATAGTGACTAATCCCTCATCCTGAATCGCATCAAAGTTACAGAAGTCAGACCTCTCAAAGCATAGCCGCGGTCACATGATAAGCATGTCATTCGATTTGATGCCTTAGGGATATCAGCGATTGTCGATTAACGTCATACTTTGCACAAGAGCTATTGGTGGCGGACCTCGTCATTTTGAATCTCAGTCAAGTCACGAATATGCTACTTAAGCATGTACCTTTCATACCATGCCAAAGTGAGAACTTGGAATCTCAAAAGATTTAACGTGTATCAGCCCCGCTGCTAACTGGGTCTTTAGCGGCATCAGAACTCGAACCTCCGACTGGAAGAAATAACGCCGGTCACGGTCCGCGACTGTGATCATCAGGCAACCGCGGCCACCTTAGTGATCTCAAGCTGTTCCAAATTGAAATCTAGAATATCTTTCGTAAAGGAGCCTTTCACATTAGCTTAGGACCATTCAAAGGAAAAGAACTTATTGGGTTATTTGATTGAAAAAAATGGATGAAAGCGTGTTCATCTTTTCAAAGGAAACAATCAATTCAGTCAACTTTTGATGAAAAAAATTCAAGCAGAGGGGCGCAACCGCAGTTCGCAACCGAAGAATTCAAGCAGAACCCATTTCTACTCGCTAAATATTGAGGAAGGATTACAACATTTATTGAAAATGCATTTCCAATCCTTGAGGGAACAGTAACGCATTGGATATTTTTTCTCGGAATCTTTACCTTTCTAGATATCTATCCATAACAAAGAACTTTGACATTGCATTAAAAGGAAATCCTCCAGAATTTCTTAATGGAACAATTAGGCCTAACATTTAGGAAGTTTTAAGGGCTTTTACTACGTGTTATGACATCAGTACAATTCCAATAACGACAAAATGGCCTAAATTTATCTGTAATCCATTAAGGGAATACAGAGATTTGAAGCAATATTGTCAACCAGCGGCAAAGATTAGAGATTAGAAGATGGAGCAGGGGTGACCAAGAAAAGTATTGAAAACAAAAAATAACGTGGTTATGGAAAGTGTAACAGGGTGGATACAAACGCGCAAAATAATTTTTAATTTAACTACAAAATAAATTCTTAACACCTTCTGGGTGAACGTCGGCAGAGAAGTAAAAATTAACAGTTTAAACCAACTCTACTGTGTTTTAGATTTAATACTAGAGTGTAATTATTTTATACATTATAACTTTCATCAAAGGAACAATATTACTCATGTATTACAATTCAACAGGAGTACTTCGTGAAATTAAAAATTATTAGTGATAATTTCATATAAAAAAAATTGGTTCTTTTAAGGTAAACACCAAAAAATGGTAATTTTTCAAAATCCGATTAGTTAGTTTACTCAAGGCTTTGTTTTATACCCCGAATACACTGTAAAATATGCAAAGAAAATTTTTAAAAATATTCCTATAGATTACTCGTGGCTAGATAATATTTGATCAGGTGTTCAAAAGAATAAAATTATTTCTATCACAGCAAAAAATATATACAATTTAAAATACGTTTCTTAGAGTCGTATGTTTAGTCGCTATGTTTTAAAACAACGTTAAGTGTCTTGTTTTTCGCCTGGCATAGACTTCCACACATTTATCCGCATTGGCTACCCTTTCACGTTGTACATGCTATACCTGCTGCGCGAGTCTCTACTATTTGCTTAATGAAACAGTTACCCGAAACACATGAGTTAAACACCAGTGCCGCTATGCTTGGTATTGAGTATATTTCTGCAACGCATTTTTTTTTTCTTTTTTCATAATTATGAAGCGAAAGGAAAAATAATTTGCTGAAAAAAAGGGGGGTATACAAATACTGTGTTTATAATTCCTAATTTCAGGTGGTTAAAATGGGGGGGGAGGGCGAGAACTTCCCTTTGCTCCCTCCCTTCACTCCCAATACTGTCACTGTAGTCATTAGGTACTCAAACCCATTTTTTGTAAAGAATACATACTCGTTAAACCAAGACTTCATGTGTTGATGAAATTTGAAGGTCAAACTTACAAAAGAAAAAGGGACTTCTCTTATAAAAGGTAAACTTTGGCTCTAAATAACGAATATTAGGAGCAAACGTTTAGTTTCCTGGCAATGATATTCTAATAAGAGAAATACAGAAAAATGCTCAATTCTGAATGATGTTCTTATCTGTGATGTTGATCTGAAAGATATATTAATTATGTAAGTAAATTAATTTACGCGTAGTTTATCATGGTGTAGAAATCATTAATTCTACTATTCAAAGGTACTAGTATTCGTATTTGTATTTGTTCAAGGTGTTTCCTTACAGAAGTAGAAGAAATTTCCTCCGGTAAAGTTCGTGCGAAAATTATATTTTCATTAGCTAATTTTGATGATATTAAATAACTTAGATAATAATTTATATTAATAAGCATTCGGCTAATTATTCGGATTTAATTAGGGTATTATTTCTCTTATTTCTTACTTAATGTATATTTTTTTTCCGATTTAGAATGTCTTGGGCGAAATAATCCCTTAAAGACATTAAAGGTAATTTTATTTTGCAGATAAATTAATTCGAATACGTACTATTCCGCCTGAAATCCCTATTAATTAAATATTTTTTTTCGTTGCTCAGGGAAAAAGAATTTTCTCTGAGTAAATAATAGAGAAAATGAGTAAAAGAAAAAAGAACTTCCATTGGTCTCTGTAGGACGTTGATCAGATTATACAGAAGAGCACGTAATGAAATTAGTCCAACTTCAGCCACCTTGAAATGATTACTGTAAGTAACAATTAATGGAAACATATTTATTTTGTATTCGTTAAATGGAAAGCATTAAGAATTATATTTTTATTTACTTTTATCTATAATTATAATTTTTTCACAAATAATTCCTTTAATTAGAAATAATCGAATTATTTTTCCCAAAATCAGCAAAATTGATTGTTTGGTTTGGTTCAATTAACGTCGCACTAAAAGCATCAAGACGGCTACTCAAAATTGATTGTCAAAGCAGTAAAATCCCACGTAACAATTACATTAAAAAATTCATAAATAAATTAGTATATTATTGTTATTGTATATAAGTTATTATCTCATCAATCCGAAGACTGTCGTATAATAGTAATGATGATCGTTAAAACTATATGTCACCATTAAAAAAGTGTAGAAGTTAAGAGAATGAGGGAGCAGCTCAGATATCATCACCACTTGACCATGGTTTATATTTATGAGGTCTGTTCCAAAAAGCCTTCATTTCACTACTAGAAGGACGTTAAGGATACCAAGACACGAGAGAAACTATAATATATCGAATTTAAAGTTATTTGTTTTTGTGACACATATCATTTAAAATTATTAACAGAACTTATATTTTTTTGAGTCCCTAATGATGATATTTTACTCCCTATACTGAATTATAAAAGTTATTTATAAACAAAAGCTTTTATTTCTTCTTGTTTAAATGTAAAGGATTTTTGATAAATACGTATTTACATTTATAAATATATATTTATATTTAATAAGAACTCATAAACATATAATATCCGGAAAGTTAAGCATTGTCGAAAGAAATTACAGAAAATTAAGTATTATCGAAATACATATTTAATTTAGGTATCATTATATATTTACATTCTCATACCATTAAAGTTGCAACACAGGGAAAGAATAATCTTACGAACTTCAAAATCACAAGAAAGGAAGAAGAGGTAAGATATGCTAATGATTAGTGTTTCAGCGCATTTAGACGGCGCAGGAGGGAGAAAGGATATCTGAAACACTGCATAAAAGTAAAGTTGTGCATTGGATTTCTCATTTGGAAAGCGCTTTGTAAGGTCGGAGTTCGCACAGAATATCGAGTTATGCCTCGAATAAGAAGAAATGTTCACCAGCGAGTGAAGAAATTCTTTAGAGGCAGGATCGTTGCTTATCGAGAGTGTGGATTATCTTTCCCGTATATTGCCCATCGCACTTGACGAAATCCAATCACTGCCATGCCAATGTAGAATCAATGGGTTGCTGAGAGTCATACTGAACGGCATGCATGATTTCCAAGACTTCCCATGACTAACGCTCGAGAGGAGAGACATATTGAGAAGTCACCTTGCAAATCCTTTCAAACACGTCATGGATTATTAGATCTACAGATGGGCATCTTTGCAGCCCGCTCAGTATTTGCACATACATTGCGACAGCGTTTGCAGCAGCGTCGTCGCACGGCGTTTCAGCACGGCGACCATTACTTCGGCTTCCCTTGACAATTCAACATAGAGAAAGACGGCGACTCTGGTGCGCCGAACGACGAAGCTGGATACAGGAGTGGTCCAATGTCATTTTTTCAGACGAATCTAGGCTCTGCGTTCAGCATTCTGATGGCCGTATACATGTCTGGAAGCTACGAGAAGGCCGATCATAGCCTGCTTGCATTTGATATCGGTATAGGGATCCTACACCTGGTGTGATGTTCGGGCCGCTATTGAGTACACGACACGTACATCTCTAGTTCGGATCTACGGTAATTTGAGCGCAGATCGGTATATTTCGGACATCTTACATCTAGTGGTTGAGCCCTATCTTCAAGGCCTGCCAAACTATATCTTCCAATAAGGTAATGCAAGACCACATGTTGCACATTGTGTTCTGACTTTCCTCGACGCACAGGGTATTCGATTATGGCTCTGGCATGCAAGTTCTCCAGATCTGTCACCCATTAAAAAAAATCTGACCATTAGTTGCTGAGAGACTGGTCCGTCATCCCTCTCCAGCTAATACGTTTGAGGAAGTGTGGTATAGACTAGAATCAGCATAGAATGAGTTGCCCGTGTCTGTCATTCAAGACCAGTTCGCCTCCATACCCTTACTCCAAAAGGGTAAGGGTCGTTTTAGCAAATTACTAATTTCGCACTCCTGTAAACCCCCAAATTGTTTGCAAATTTAATCATTTTTTTTCATGCAATACTGTTTCCATGTAATAAATATATTTGTGTATTTACTTTCCTTCATGGTGTTGTAGTTTTAATGGCCAGCAGTGTATTTACAATTAGGAGCGATTTTTTTTTAAAAATTATTCTTAAATATGTAAAATATTTCACACTTCACAAGTAAAACGATACACTATCATAAAGAACCATCTTTCTTGAGATATAGATGTATAATGTTTTACAAAAAAATTTGAATTTTGTATTTGTAGAAAATTTAATTTTCTACTTTTTACATACATATAAAATTATTTCTTAAAATTTACACATAACTTAGAGGGGAAATGTTTTAGTTCACTATATGCACAGGTATCCTTCGCAGAAGCACAAAAAATTGGAACCATATAGTGCAATTGTTTTTAAGTGTACTTAAATGCAAATATACATACTAGATTTCGAAAGTCATGTCCATATAAATTAAGAAGAAGAAAAAAACTATTGACCAAAAATTACGTATATTATTCTACAGATTTAGTAAATTATTATTACTAGGTACATAAAAAAATCTAAACTCTAATAATAATTTTAAAATATGTATGTTATAAAACCAACGAGAGTCAAATTAGTGTTTCCCTATTTCTCTCGCGTCCTGGTACACTTAATAAATAATCAGTTCATCATTCCGAACAATTAAGATAATTAAATAACAGAAGATTAAGTATTAAAGCGAATCATAGAACGAATGAACTAGGCCAGTTATTCAAACTGTGATCCACGAAACCGCAGAGCTCCTGATGTCAAACCCCAGAGCTCCATAGGTCAAAATAAACATTTGAAAAGAAATTGTAAAACAGTCACACTAGTTGACTAGTGTTTATGAACTAAAAAGTATAAATATATTTATCTGCCTTTGAAAATTTTTTGAAAGCTTCTTCTGTGGACTGCTATAACACGACGTCAACAGTGACGTAAGTGCACAAGAAACTCCGGATTTTTTTTTTTTTCAATTGTTCAGTCGATGTGTATCCAAAATAGATTCACGTTCTCCGAGGTGTTTGTAGGACAGTGATTATCTGAAGGTGAATCAATGTGTGAGATCTATGAAAAATTTATTTTAACGGGGTAATATAGAAACAAATTTAACACAGAATAGGCAATGTGATAATAGATAACCTCAATAGAGCTAGATTTCGACAGTTAGAATAAAAAAAATGCGGACACCCCCCGCCGCTCGCTAAATATAATGCTAGGATAGGTAATACCTGGAGCACGATTGGATGGTTTCATTAACGTCGCACTGAGAAGCAACGCGAGGACTTATGGCAACGGACATAACTTTGAATCTCTATTAAGTGACGAAACGACACCTGAACTGGCAACAACCTCTCGAAACTTCCACAGCACGTCAATGAGAGGACTTTGAATCTCGACAGATTGAACATCCCTCAGCCCCGGCTACAAGACGGATCTCAAGTGTCATCAAGGCTCGAAACCACGACTCGACAAAAACTGCCGACCGCGAGTTTGCGACCATGACTACAAGGCTACCATGGCTACGACTGGAGCTGGAATAATTGCTATTAATGAGTAAATTATATTAATTTTATGTTAACTTTTTGTTAGATATAGAAAATTTCTGTTTACTTTTTTTGCCTAAAGTACCCGTAACATTTTGATCTAATATTATGTTTCTCAAAAAAAAAAAAAAAAAAACTTTTTACTGGTGAGACAGGGTTTTCTGGAAAAAAAATCCCTTTATTTCTAAAGGTTCCGTGAATCGGCAAAGTTTGAAGACCATTAAAATAGACAGACTTGCAGAAGTGAGTAACTTTGGAAATTCCAACATGTGTGTGTGTGTACAAGCAAGACTTGATTGAAATTAATGCTTCTATGGTCATAACTGTTTTGCCCATCACCCAATTTTCATAGCTATTGTTGTACCTGAAAGCTGTATGTATTCTCTATGTAATGTATTATTTATTCTTCCACAGTTCCCTATGGCCGCAGTAGCCTAGTTGTCAAGTTAGCGGTTTTCGTCGAGTCTTGGGTTCGAGCCTCGATCCACAAAAGTCCAACCGCGTAGCCATGGCTGATGCACGTTAAATCTGTCGGAGCTCAAAGGGCGGGGTGGGGAAGTTGGGAGAGGGAGGTATCAATTCAGGTATCGTCCTCGTCACTTGACCGAGATTCAAAATTACGAGGTCCGTTGCCTTCGTGTTGCTTCTAGAGCGACGTCAATCAATCAATCCACAGTTCCCATCCGTTTCCACACACTTGACACACGTGACAAATTCGGCAAACCAATCAGAGAAGAATTACAGGGGTTGTAGACGACACCGAGCTTTATTAGCAACTTTCACGCTGTCATCAGAATAAAACTATAGCTCTTAAGCTGCTTTTATATGTTTCAAAAGAGTCCAAATTCGCAAGATTGGGAGACAGTGACGCCTCGCTGCTTCAACTTCATTTCCATTTGATTCGCCATTTTATTTAGTTGTCACCTCACCTCTCTGCTTGGGAACAAAGAAAACAAATACATTATAAAAATAACAGATATACTTCCAGGTACAATAAGAACTTTGAAAATTGGATAAAAAGGTTTTTAAACAGTTATGACCATGGAGGCATGATTTTTCAATCAAACCTCGTACCATTAATAATATAAATCATAATTTTTTTAAATCACGGTCGAGTGAGATTTACATTAATTTTCAAGAAGATTCAAACGCATGCATAAAATTACCTTTCAGTGTTTAAAATGTTTAAATACTGAAGTGTATAAGCACAGGTTACACACTATCATTAAGTTATTTTTAAATATTTCAAGATTATCGAGCAAGAAACTGTAATGCCAGGCATTTTACCCAACAAAATTACATCTAATAACATTTTGATAGACAAACATTCGTACATAATATATAAATGGAAACTTTCATTAGTTATTGATAACTTCTCAAATAATTCCTTGAATAAAAATCATGGGATTAAAAAAGTATATTTCGACTATATCATTTATAGTCCTATCTTAATTTTTTATTTGATTCGTTAATTAAAGTAATCACGTTAAATGAGACAATGCAAAAGAAACCATCAAAAATTATTTAGAGTGCTTAAATTTTCCTTCTTCCGTATTTCAAAAAGATTAATACAAAATCTTTTTTATTAAATGCTCTAGTACAGTAATTTTTAAGTACTTAATCGATGATGCTACTATAACTTCTACGTCACCTAAAAAAGACTTTACGAAAAATACATTTTTGTTAAGAAATTTCTTTTTTATTTAATTATCATTAAATCACTTATTTTATTCTGCTAAAACACAACAAAGTCATTATAACCATTTTACAACATTATATTCCTTTTTTCTTCTTCAAAATATAGTCATTTAAAGAACGCCCTAATTATATGTATGATAAATAAAAGAAAACGCGGATACATTACTTTTAATGGGAGATTTTAATCGAAAAGTGTTTGATAAAACTAATAAATAGAGCACTTCGTTTAAAAGGCATTTAAAAAAATTATTATTAACTATAAAAATAATTTCCCTCTTTTTTAATGTTGTTAGCACTTTTTTTCATTGTGTTATCACACCGATCATAATATTTTCCCGAGTCCTTTCAGCTTTTTTAGTTCACCTGTAAATTCAATCTCTTATTGGGAATATAAAATTAAAACGATTCACTCCATACGACTTGAGTCCTTTGGAAATTTTTCTTTTTCTGTTCATTATGCTTCATTTAAAACTTGTAGTATTGCTCCATCTCCTTCAACAAATTCTTGGCGTTTGTCTCGGTTGCATGATGCTGTCTCGGTTAGTGGTCATGATTGCGGACTCACTGTCAGCGTTGCTTTCATCGAGTCGTGGGTTCGAGACTGCTACTAAAGACCCATCGTGTAGCCGGGGATGATGCACATTAAGTATGGTCAAGGTCTTGATTCGTCCCATTGACATAATGTAGAAATTTGGAGTGGAAGGTGTTAGCTCATGTGTTATGCCCGTTACTTGACTGATGTCCAAAAATACGAGATCCATCGCCAATGGACCTCGCATTACTTCTTAGTGCGACTGTAATAAACGATCAGCATAATCATAACATCAATTCTCGGTCACTTTAATACGATGTTATTTGAATTGAGAAATCCTTCCCAATGAATGAAATGTGAGTTTTGTTTATTAAGATAGAATTATTGAAGTGTAGTGGATATAAATAAGGAAATGCGTTTAAAAGCAATGAAGAATTTAATACTGAAGTTATTTAGCAGTAGAGAGAAAGGTTGACTAGTGACTGTATAAGAAAGTGACTTTTAAAAAGAATAGTGACAGAATTTATAAGTGTAAGAGATGATCAGGTAAGAGGCATGAAGAGTTGTATAAGGTCATTGAATCGGACCCTCATTTCTAAGTTTATTCAGGGCTCGAAACCTATTGGTTTGGCACAAGTAAGTACTTAATTATAATATCAAACGTAAGGTTCTGACGCGTATAGGGTACATCCACAAATTGAGAATGTTAGAGACTGACCTTTGAATATCCATAGATCTCTGAATAAAATAACTTGGTCATATCATCATTTTGTAATCTTCCATTCATTTTATTAATGATTCGTGACTGTTTTATATAAGATTAATAACAACAGGAGAAAGTAGTAATACCAGAGAGGGGTATATACTTACTTGTTTGTCAAAAGAATTATTTACCTTATATTTTCGCAGACAAAGCGATAGTTGAATCATAAAAAAATGGCTCCTGAAATGCGGGATCGTCTTAAAGGAGAGATAAAACAATTAGATTGAAATTTTTATTAATTGAAACCATTATAAAATCATTCATTAATTAATTTTAAATCCTGTAAAATCCTCGTATCCATTATCTAAGACAAATAGCTTGTGAAGTGAATCCTCACTTTCCTTAATGAGAAGCACGTCAAATGGGTTCCATTCTGTACATGACGAGTCGATTTCTGTTTCGTCATTAATATTCCATTTCTTATCGTTTTCAGTGTAATCTATAGCATTAGAAGTCCCAAGCCTTTTTAACAATTTGTTAGAGGTACATGTGAGCTCGTGATTTTGCATGTGTTCCTGTAGGCAGTACTGCTAAATGCAAGAAAACAAATTTGTTAGATCGATTAATTTGATTGATTATTTACTGACATTGTACTTAGAAGCAACACGAGAGCTATTTTCGACGGACCTCGTAATTTCAAACATCGGTCAAGTAACTAGAACGGCCCTCTCAAACTTCCACTACAGATCAATGGGAGGACTTGGAGCCTCGAGAGATTTAACGTCATCAAGTCTGATACAAGGCGGGTCCTTAATAGACCAGGAGTCGAACCCATGATCGACGGAAAAGCTCCGGCAACGGGCTCGTAACCATAACCATTAGGCAACCACGACTAAATCCTTATTGGAAATACATGTAGGTTTTCGCGATACGCACGTCTAATCGCTAATCTAAACTTAATTCATTGGCCGTTCATAGCTTGGGAACCATCTTATACGACAGAGATTATATACCTTCAAAGAAAATGTATACGTCGTCTTGCCTGTAGGTTGTCTTGTCTGGGGAAATATACGATACACATTTTTAAATATATTGTCAAATATAACTTATCTTTGCAGAAAGTATATATATTTTAACTCTCTTCTCCATCTATAAAGCCCTATAATAACAAGACGCGTTAAGATTATAACCCAAATTACAATATTTGAAGTTTCTTACCTTAATTGAGAAGAAGGATGGTCTGACAATTGCATCCCGACAGACACAAATGATACTGACATGGAAAGACATTTTAGCATAATCTTAATGGATGTTGAAAATTAAACCGGAGTTAACACTAATGCGGTGGGGTCGATTCGAGACAAATGCATTTTCGTCACATTTGGAAGTTCGAATTAATTCGAGACGGAAATGTAAATAAGTGCCACATAATTTGCATCCCTCACATTAATCGGCGAAATTCATTTCCGATTCTGTCACACGGTTCGCAAACCGTTATCTGACTCCACTTGCGAATGAGCCGACACATCGTGCAGATTGTTCGTCGCGATATTTGAATCGGAGCAAAGTGCCCCACAAAAGTAATTCATTCGCTGGCCATTTCAAACAATGGTCACTGGAGGGAACTTCGCTAATCTGACTTTAGAAAGCTCTATCTAAATAAATTATGCGTCAAGATCTCTGTTAGAGCAATTTAACTAACTATAACGCAATTTAAGTGACTTCATTAAACTTAATGTCCTGACTATATTCGTATAATTAAAGTTATTATTAAGTACCATATTTATAATTGAACCGGGACAATTGCAGGATAGTACAATAAGCTGTTACAAAAAGATCGTAGATCCATAAGCTAAAGATAAAATTTTTTTGGATCACTCGTACACATAAATGAATATGAAATAAGTATTCTCGTACATTATTGGTCACATAATTACTTTTATCATAAAATATCTCATTAACTATTTCTTAAAATGAGCCGAAACACAAAGCATTTCGAAAAGTATTGATTAAACAAATTATAAGCAAAGTGTTAGCATTAGCATTAAAAGTTATTCAAATCGGAGTATTTTACAGTTATTTGGTTATTTGTGTGTGTGTTTTAAAACTGATTTTGGGGAGTTTTTTCCTACTCCCCTTCGATTTGATTACTTACACTTTTCTCGAAATGAATTTTTTTATTATACTTAAAAGGCTCCTAATGGTTCAAATTTTGTTCGAAAGTCAGAAAAATAAGATATGCATTTATTATTGTAAAGTAAAAACGTTCCATGGGATTTTCACAGTATCCATAATTCATTTAAAATTTAGCATTTGAAAAAGTATTTGGAGCGTTACTTTTTCACAGAAAACTACTACGCTTCAAATTTCAAAATTTTTTCCATGTGCTTTCATGATTTAATTTAAATTTAAGTGTATCAATTTTTTTTAAAATAAATTCATTTAAATAATGGTAGGAAGTTAATTAAAGCATCATTTCAAGTTTTTAAGCACGAGAAGTGTTCTACAAATGCATGAAAAAAAAGGCAAAAAAAAAATATATATATTATAACTCGAAGACCTATCAATATTTTTCAGGAAGATTTTTTGCACGATTTAAAAAGCTTATATTAAAGACTATTCTTAGTATATTTTGTTAAAATATATGAAATAGAAATAATTTAATATTTAATTTCACTTGTCTCTCTCTAAGTCACAGGAGAAATTAAAATTTATATGAGAACGGAGTTTCTTACATCTTACTTTTTATTTCAAATAAGGAGAAAGGTTTGCACAATTTGTTAAAAGTACATAAAAACAAGTTCTTTTTTTTCTTCTTTTGTGTCCTGTCGTTGCTAACTAGCATTATACACGGAGCTTAAATTTGAATTCGTCGACAATAAACATAACAGCGCTAGACATCTCCTAAGCCTTTAGTCCGTCTTATTTCTACTCTCATCGTAGCTATTCTCATAAATACAGACTTCATTTGCTTAAATTCTTAACCATTTTAAAATCCCTCAGGAATTTCACAAGACACTCAGACCAGAAAGATACGAGGGAGGGTGCTTCACATAATACCTGTTTTGATGACAGATGTCTAAAACAAGTCAAGGCATTGTGGTCTGACATCTGTTAAACGGCTCCAAAAAAAAATTCCACTCCGATATATATGTTAGTTTTAATTAGTATCACGTCGAGTTGTCAAATATTTTGTGTCCAGTAGTCATCGTGGATGAGATCTGGATTCATTATTACCATCATAAAGCAAGTAATAATCAGAACGAGATAAATCTGCTGTTTCTCCACTCGAGTCGTGAACTCGAGTCCCGATCCCACCATAGACCCACGATGTAGCGGACTGCTGTGCGTTTAATCTGCCCCGGGTCCCAAGTTGTACCGTTGGCGTGGTGCAGAAGTTTGGATTAGGAGGCGCCAGCTCCATTTTCATTCCTTTCACTTCATCGAGACTCAAAACTATGAGGTCCGCCGCCAATAGCCCCCATTTCGCTTCTCTGAGGGACGTTAACAAACAATCATCATCACAAGTGAATCTGCTCCAAAGAAGGCGAAAACGGCTGCAAAAAGAAATGGCGATGATTTTTTCAGATGCGAAGGGTATCCTTCTCATGGACGTTTCAGAAGAATGAAAAACATTTAATGGACAATAGCAGGGATGGTAATCCTTCGGCCTTCCCGATGTCGACCTGCGGTCCGCAGAGCTGGGTTACATGAACAAAAATTAAAACGTTTATTGTGCATAAATGATCCAAAAACATTTACCATGAGTCACTCGCATCATATCCAATTACTGTAGGAATATCTCAGTACATTAACTCAAATATCGTCACATTTTTTCATATTCTTGTTCAGAAAAAAATTACGAAATTGAACTCATTTTAAAAAGCACTCGTGCTATCTAACGTGAGAGGGCAATACACAATGTATACCTACTAGCAAACACCTACTAAAGGGTGCAGGTTTACATTAGTTCTTATGCCATTGTGCATTACTACACACCCTGGAGTGGGGCTGCAATCAGGAGTTGGGTTATATATAAACCGGCGCATTGTGGAAGATTCATAAACAGAACGATCATATTCCGACTCTAGTAGAACTTTAGTAAGCAAAGAATGCCATGTAAACGCGTGAGAAGACATTTTGGAAAGTTAAGTGAGTTTCAGAGGGGCCTGATTATCGACATGAAAACCGCTGGCTGGTCGACGCGCCGTTTGTGATTCGTAAGAACATGTTGGAAGCAATGGAGACGAGATGGTACCCGCAGATGGTACGTGAGGAGAAACGGTTATGGAGCGATTATATGGATGATGAGGAGGAAGTATCGAAGAATCGTACAGCAAGGACTCGTTGATTCCACAGTGACTCGTTCTACGATACAATTATATATAAGGCTGTCAGTTATTCCACAAACCATTTTCAGATGCCTTACGGATGCGAATCCTCAATCTAAGAACCCTTTTCGTGTGCTGTCATTAACACCGAAACTTCGACGACTCCGACTACAGTAGTACTGCTGCGGGTTTTGGTTAGAACAGTGGCACATGCTAAACATTCTAATATTTATTTATTTACTCACCATTGAACTTCGTACAACGAGCTCCAAGCGAGCATCAAGTTAGTGCGCAAGTCGAAAGAGAGAGAAAGAATCACTTCTTGGAAGTGAAGTAGAGCGAGCTCCAGGGTTGCTGCCTTTGGCGAGGAGCGCCCGCAGAACCTATTTGGTGGTCTCCACAATCGTTGACTAATCTGCCTGTTGGCGAACCGCTGCACACTCCCCCCGTAGTATCTTTAAGATACGAAACGTTCTGGAAAATGAACAATCCGTCCAGAACGCGTGGTTGTAATGTCTTGATTAGGTGGAGGCAAGTCTGTTTCTGGAAAGTCACTATTATTTGCGACGAAAGCTGGTTTTAGTCTGTCCAATGACAGGTGACAGGGACAGAAATGTCCACGTCGTAGACTTTCTCCGTTCTCTGCAACACTTTGAAGGGTCCGTCGTAAGGTGCTTGGAGGGGTTTCTTTACGCCATCATGTCGGACAAAAACATGTGTTGACGTTTTCAGATCGGGATGGATGAAAACTGTTTTTGTTCCATGATTCGTGGTCGGATATGAGAGAAATGTTCTTTTAAATCCTCCACTAGTTGCTTTGGCTGAATGTCGGAAGGCGTAGGATGAAAAAATTCTCCTGGAAGTCGGAGGGTGGTACCGTACACCAGTTCAGCCGTTGTTGCTTGAATGGAGTCTCGAAAAGCAGTTCGAAAACCAAGCAAAATTGTTGGTAAGGCGGATGCCCTTTGCGCCGTGTTGTAAGCTTTTAAAGGGCGGTGGAACTCTTCTATTAAGCCATTCGATTGAGGATGGTAGGCCGTCGTTCTAATTTTCTTTATTCCTAGTAGACAGGCTAGTACTTTAAAAAGAGAACCATCAAATTGGCGGCCTTGATCGGTTGTTATGCGTGAAGGACAACCGAAACGTGTTATCCAATGGTTGTAGAAAGTTCTTGCCACTGTTTCCGCAGTTATATCTGGTATCGGGATGGCTTCCGGCCACCGTGTATAACGGTCTATCATCGTAAGACAATAGTAATTTCCAGCTGACGGTGGGAAAGGTCCGATGATATCAAGGTGCACATGGTCAAATCTCCGTGTTTGGTCAGGAAAAGAGCCTAATGGAGTTTTGGTATGCCTACTTACTTTTGCCTTTTGGCACGGTATACAATATTTAGACCAAGCAGAGCAATCTTTACCTATTGATGGCCACACGAATCGTGAGCGAATTAATTCTGTAGTAGCTCGAATACCGGGGTGAGACATACTGCGCAATTGACTGAAAATCCGCTGGCGGTAATCCTTTGGGATACAAGGTCTAGCAGTTCCTGTAGATAAGTCGCAAAATAAAGGGATGTCAGAATTTGGCATAACTATTTTCTTTAACTGTAATCCTTGAGGATTATTAATTAAATTTTGAAGCTCTAAATCCGATTCTTGCGATTTTGCAATCTCATCATAGTTGATAGGGTTGGGCATTTCGATAGAAGCTATTCTGGAAAGGCTATCCGCTGTTACGTTTTCGTTTCCTGGGAGATAGCAAATATTTGTCGTAAATTGGGATATGAAATCTAGCTGTCTGGCTTGTCGCGGTGAGCATTTATCTAAACGTTGTTTAAAGGCGTGAGTCAATGGTTTATGATCGGTAAATAATTTGAAATCCCTAGCTTCAAGCATGTGAATAAAATGTTTAATGGAAGCATATGAAGCTAGCAGTTCGCGATCATAAGCACTATAATTTTTTTCCGTTTGGGATAATTTTCTAGAGAAAAACGCGAGAGGTTTGGGTTCGTTATCGATTATTTGGAACAATGCACCTCCGATTGCAAAGTCGGATGCATCTACGTGCAGTATCAATTCTGCATCTGGTTTCGGATGTGCCAAAAGAGTCGCATCTGCAATTAATTTTTTGCAAGTACAAAAATCCTGTTCGGCTTGGGTAGTCCATTCGATTACCCTGTTGTCGTTTTTTCTAGTGCCCTTTAAAAATTCACTTAGAGCGATCTGGTGTTGGGCTACGTTAGGTAAAAATCGGCGAAAAAAATTCAAAATTCCAAGAAACCGTTGAAGTTCTTTTATTGTTTTAGGCTTTGGGTAATTTAATATTGGTTCAACTTTATCAGGCAATGGTTTTGTTCCTTGCTGCGTTACGAGATGTCCTAAAAAGGAAATTTCTGATACTCCGAAAACGCATTTAGAAGTGTTAATTGTTAACCCGTAATGTTGGAGTTTTTGGAATACCACACGAACGTGAGTCTTATGCTCAGCCTCGTTTTTACTGAAAATCAGAATATCATCCAAATAGACAAAACAAAATTTGAGTTCACCTAAAATTTCATTCATGAACCTCTGAAACGTTTGGGCTGCCCCACAGAGGCCAAAATTTAAGTACGGAAACTCGAATAAGCCAAATGGCGTACATACGGCCGTCGTTTGAATATGATCCGGGTGGACGGGGATATGGAAGTATGCGCGTACAATATCAATCTTTGAAAAAATTTTACAACCGTAAAGTGCGTTAGAAAAATCTTGTATATGGGGTATCGGGTACCTATCAGGGGTTGTACATGCATTTAATTTACGATAATCTCCTACTGGTCGAATGCTACCTGAGGTTTTTGGGACTACATGAAGTGGAGATGACCAGGGTGACTTGGAAGGCCTGCAAATACCCTGCTCCATCATAAATTGAAATTCCTGTTTTACAATATTGTACAATTTTGGGTTTAAACGTCTAGGCCTGCTGTGGACAGGTGGTCCAGTAGTTTCGATGTAATGCATCGTATTATGTGGCGCTTTTTTAATTTTAGAAGTAAGTGCTGTTAGGTCATTGAATTCCGCTAAAATTTTGTGATAAACTGTATTTCCGGAGCTTAACTTTATCGACGCAGTATTAAGACCAGCGGGAATTTTACCATAGCGATTTAGTTTGGTAATTGTATCGATAAGCCTTTGTCGTTTTAAGTCGATAATTAGGTCAAAATGCTTTAAAAAATCTGCGCCTATAATTGCGAAAGGAACGGATGCTAAAATAAATTGCCACTTAAAACTTCTTCGCAAGCCAAGATCGACATCTAATAATTTAGATCCATACGTATATATTTTTGTGTTATTAGCTGCTGTTAGTTGTATGGGTTCTGGGACTAATTTTCTGTTCGTTTTAGAAACTGGTAAACATGATACATCAGATCATGAATCTATGAGGAATTTTATATTGGTTTTTCGATCAAAAATATGGAGGCAGCCAGATTGTGGTGCTATCGAAACGTCTGCCGCTGAAATATTGGCGTCGATAGCATTGTTTAGTTTTCCGAAGCCTTGGCAAAAGTACAGGGCTCCCGGCATTTTTTTAGCTTTTGAGCCAAACCGGTTGTGATAATAACAAAATTCATCGTTATAATGGTAATTCTCCCTCCGCGAGGGAGTCTTGCTCCTGTAAGGTGATTTACCGTACCTCGTGCGAGAGCGATTCCTTGATCAGTCTCTAGACAATCGTTCTACTTGCTTGCTGAGAGCGGCGATTTCACCTCGAAGTGCAACCATTTCATTCAAAGGGGAGTGAGGAGAATCGGACGATTGCTCGGAGCGACCCGAAACGGCGTATACATTTTGAGTAAACGGGGAAGCGCGAACTTCAGCAATCTTATCCGCCAATTTCGCTAGGTTTTCTAATTTTTCGGAACTTACGGAAAGGATTGTTTGGATTTCGGCAGGGAGTCGTTGAAGCCACAAGTTTCTTAAAAAATCATCGTTTATCGCAGTGCCTGCTAATTCTTTCATTTTTCGTAGGAGGTGAGACGGCTTATCGTCACCCAATTGTAGTTCAGAAAGCAATTTTCTAATTTGTAGATTTTCCGAATCTGAAAACTCTTGAATTAATCGGTTTTTTAGTGTGGTGTACCGATCCGCGTGTGGTGGGTCAAACAGTAAATCGGAAACCACCGACAGAATTTCAGAGTCAATTGCAGCAATAACATTATTGTATTTAGTGACATCATTAGTAATGCCAGAAAGCTCAAAATTTGCTTCTGCTTGGAGAAACCAAAGCTTTATATTCTGCTTCCACAGCGGTGGAAGTTTAGCAGCGACACGTGACACGTGTTGTTGAGCATTACTATTCTCAGTCATTTTTGAAAAATATAGAAACGCGAAGTATGAAATATTAATTAATAATAATGAATTAAGAAAAATAGTTAAATTGCTAATTTAAAATAAATATTTCTGAACCAAACACAGAGAGATCATGAGAGCTTACCTTGTTTGTCGGACACGTGCACATCGTTGAAAAGGTTTAATCCATTTTAATCTAAAGGTGGAATTCACAATCAGGGTCACCACTGCTGCGGGTTTTGGTTAGAACAGTGGCACATGCTAAACATTCTAATATTTATTTATTTACACACCACTGAACTTCGTACAACGAGCTCCAAGCGAGCATCAAGTTAGTGCGCAAGTCGAAAGAGAGAGAAAGAATCACTTCTTGGAAGTGAAGTAGAGCGAGCTCCAGGGTTGCTGCCTTTGGCGAGGAGCGCCCGCAGAACCTGTTTGGTGGTCTCCACAATCGTTGACTAATCTACCTGTTGGCGAACCGCTGCAGTACCTAGCCAGAGTGAAGAGAAAAGCACAGATTGGCAAACCATGGTGTTTAGTGATGAGTCCCGATTCTTTTTGGAGACAGATGATAACCACATACGAATATGAAGGAAATCTAGTTAACGATACAATTTGATCCAAGCTATCGTGCAACACACTGCCTGCACAGAGAGCGTAATGGTTTGTGGGACCAAAGTACATTATAACCGGTCCACTCTAATTGTGGTGTGTGAAACTTTAACGGCCAGCTCTATGTCGATAACATTCTTTGACCTCACGTGAGATATTTCCTAAATGATCTTTCAGCGACAATTTTGATTTTTTCTCATTGAGCATCTGGGGTACTAGCTGAAACGCCAGATGCCACCGTGTCCTTTTGTACATGATATGGAGATGGTTTTCTAAGATTTGTGGGTCCATCTGCCTCATGATAACATCTGACGTCTAATCAACTCAATGCTTGACTGTGTGGAGGAGGCGGTCCGACATGCTATTGCAGGTGCACTGTGTTTAATTATCTTATTATCATCATGATTCTGGGATCAAGTGAATCTCTCATCTGTATCATTAGGTGCATGTATATATATATATATATATATATATATATATATATATATATATATATATATATATATATATATATATATATATATATATATATATATAATTGAAATGCATCAAAATTAACGTAGAATATAATTATAATAGTTAAAACTCTAGGAATACAATAAAACAAAAGAAAATAGTCACTTATAGGGAAAATAGAAAGAATAAGGCATGTATAGCATATCAAACATGCATATTATGACTTGGAATTGAACAGTGGAATTAAACATACTTTATGGTACCAACCCTCCCCAAGTGCATATCTTTAAGAATAAAATGGAGCCTTCAAAATGTAAAGAAGAACCTGAAAGATTAAAGGCGATTTCTGTAAGTAAAAAAGAATAACAACGAAAAAGAAAACAAAAAGTTTTTTTTTTGTTTGATTTTATAATGTCGCACAAGAAGCAACACGAGGGCTATTGGCGATGAACCTCATAATTTTGAACCTCTATCAAGTGATGAGGACGACATCTGAACTGGCACTCCCTCTCCTAACTTCCACACCACGCCTTCGAGAAGACTTTGAAACTTGATCGATTTCCCGTACATCAGCCCCGGTTACAACATGGGTCTTTTGTGACATCAAGGCTCGAACTCACAACTTAAGGAAAACTGCCGACAGCGAGTCCGCGTCCATGACCACTAGGCTATCGCGGAAAACAAAAAGAAATATACCAAAAAAACATTCATAATTAAAACATTGCTTTAAATTAATAATTTTCTTTTCTTTTGAGGTTTGTTGTGTTTTGAGTTGTTTTCATTTTATTAAGTTGCGATTTTCAATTAAATGTTTATATATTTTTTAAATTAAAATTATTATGTATGATTTGCATTTCGATAAACTTTTGGAGTTTTTTTTTCCATTATAATATTTTATATGTTTTGTAGAAACTTTAACTTTGTAAACTTTAACTCATAAAACTTGTCAGTAAACTACTTTTTCTTTCACTTTTACTGACGGACTTTCTTTCCTCTTCTGATTTGTTAGCCACACACATTCTTCATTTCTCTTAATAATAAACTTTTAATAACGATACCCTGATTGTTATTTGCTTTTCTCTCTCTCTCAGCTTACTACCACTTATCTTTTAATTTCAGATGAGTTCGCACTTTACTGTTGTCTTAAATACTAAGACAAGGAGCAGACCTGATTGCTTAACATCAATAATGCTAATTATGTATTACCCAGATCTCATAACTGTGCGATTCCTATTCACGAGTGTCAACTCGCTCTCTCACAACCTGACACTTACTGCTCTTCTCTGAGTATGATTCTGATATGAAGTAGATTTTTGAGAGACATCTTACACTCGCCCTTTATACAAGGCGCCTTCTACAGGTGGGTGTTAAGCAGAGAAGATAACAGTTTTTAATTAAAAGGATATTTTCAATTTTATTACTTCGTTGTTTTGATCATTTAATGATTTTTCAATTAATCCTGAAGTTTTTGTAGGTTTTTAATTTTGATACTTTTTAAATTTGCTTTTGGAGGTTATAATAAGTAATTTAGAATGATTTGTATAGTTTAAAATTATGTCTAGTTAATATAATAATTATCTACCTTCTTAAAAGCACACACATCTATATATAGATCCAATGGAATAATGCATGCATAGCAAACGTAATTCCAAAATACCACACAAAGTCTTTTGGGATGTACAGTAAGTCACTCCATTGTCATTACTAACAAGGATATTTTTATACCACCCTTGCAATAGATAAGAATAAGGCCTCACAACTCCAGAATTAGAACTATAACCATTCCCTCGTCTTATTGGAATTAACCATTAACAGTTTCCAATGCGAGACGGAAAACTTTTCCCCAACTCTCCTTTATGCCGCATAATATCTCCTAAAAGGGTAAAAATGGGCTGCAGAATAGTTCGAGGACAAAGTTTCGTGCTGTGTTCAAAACTACGACCAAAAATAAGGCTCATATCGAAGCGTTCGATCGTGGAAAATAGATTGTACTGGGAAAGAAGCTACTGGAATCAGTAATATCGAATCTCGAGAGAAATATTTTATGTCTCGTATCTCTACACCCGAATGTGCTGAGAAATTGACGAAGATTTCACGTTCCTATTCCCAACCATTTTGTCGTATTTCTAGAACATAAACTAGATATTAGTTCTTTAAAATACATGAGCCCTACAACTTCGAGTTCTTTTTTCAATGAATTTAAAAACAGTATTTTTGTCGTAGAAATCATATTTTATTTCTGGAAAATATTCGATAAAAAATTTAAGTATAATACTTGTTTATTGTTTCGTATAACGTAATGCGGAGAACGAGGGAAAAAATGTGATTCAATGTATCTTGATTTAAAACATTAATATACATCTTTAGTAAGTCGGGGTTTCTAAGAAAAAGTTTATTGTGGATTCTGTGATCAGAAATGTTTCATTAATATTTTTTGAAATTATTGTCAATCAATACGCACTTAAGCAAATATTTTTGAGTCATTGAATCAGCTTCTTTGGAATTTTCTGATTTTATCCTCATTTCTCATAAATAAAAGTTTCACTTGATTCAGCTGAAATTAAAATCAAAGCATAATTACTCTAGAGAAATTGGTGATAGATCTCAACATTCTGAACTATACTTAAGGGACGATGACGTCTCAGGAGTAAAAATATCTTACTCTCTAAGCTTCCACACCCGACCCAGAAAAGATTTAGATGCCTAGTTGAAATTCACTTGCAGTAACGATCTATACCACTTTCAAATTTTAAAGAAACTTCAACAGAGATGCTTATTTAAAATAATAAGTATTTCACAATGCTAACAATACAGCTGGGGAGTTACTTATAAATTTAAACATATTACATGAATTTTTGAACGACCACTCTCATCTAATGTCTTTCAAGGGACTCTTTGCAATCACCCCTGTTCGGGATCTCTTTTTCTCATCAAAGTATATGACGAGAAGAAATTAAATGACGTATAGTTTGTAGCGTTTACCCTTCTTCTCAATGAAACATACCAAGGCACTTGTATCGCTTTAGAACATATATATTTACATAAATACACAGAGGGAAAAAATTTTCAATATGCATGAGGTCAAATAAGAAATATTTTTATACAAATACCTTCTCTCTGGAAGGTTTTTCAATATGCGTGGTACGTAGCAATATATATATATATATATATATATATATATATATATATATATATATA
>BMAW01047005.1:1843870-1865935 GCA_019974015.1 Nephila pilipes | reverse complement strand
ATATATATATATATATATATATATATATATATATATATATATATATACATACAAAGAGAGAGAGAAATGTATTCATATATTTTTATAATTAGGTCACAAATTAAGACAATTATTTTTAGATGATAGACACCATATGGAAACACATATTTATAGTATAATATCTTATACTTTAAAAGCCTTATAGGTTAATAAATTTAGTAGGCTTATATACTTCAAACTTTCTACTTGTCGACTAATGTTATATCATTACTTAGTATAGGTTGGAATTATTTATTTTTTTTTTAATTTTGGTTTTGTAACTATTTTTCAGTCAATCAATCATTAAATTTGGTGCTTTTTAATTTACATTATTCCGCCATATCTGATCATGATTTTAACAACAAATATATTATAAAGGCAAAAAGAAAACATTTTAGGTTTACAAACGCTTTCTTTCGTTTTTATGATATGGTTTTTTTTAAGTTTAATATTATTTACTTTACTTTTATAATGAAATTGTTTTCCTTGTTTTATTTTTTATTATTGAATTTCTGTTCTTGTAAGGTTCTTTTATTATTCTTGATTTGTACGAGTACCTTCAATGATAATGTAATTATTGAAAATGGGATGGTCGGATCCGTGAAATTTGTTTAAAAACTTTTTTCAAACTCCACGCATAGGACAATATAAAATTACATAATCCTTATTTATTTATTTTTTGTTCTTTCTCTCTATTTTTTCCTGCTGTTTAATATTGTTTTGTATCTAAATTAGTTGTAATTTTAATTAATGGTTTTTCTTAGTTCTGAATTAATATTATATATATATATATACATAAACACACACTGTGACAAAAAAAAACGAACCACTATGAAAGATTTATCTAATAGAGACAAAAATTGGCAGATAGAAAAATTACGTACAGAATAGAAAATGATCGTAATTTCAGAAAAATTGAATGATTCATTTCAGAGTTACATAATGACAGAGTAACGAGTTCAATATGGGGTTGATCTACCTCTAGCCTAAATGCAAGCTGCCACATGACTTGGCATAGAGTGATAAAGCTCTCTGATGGTCTACTGCGGTATTTCTTGCCAAATTTGCTCCAATTGTTGGGCTAGGTCATCAACATTCCCTGGTAGACGCAGCCGCCTTCACATCATATGCCAGAGATGCTCGATTGGAGGGAGATCTGGCTGGCCAAGGAAGTGTTTGACAAGCTTTAAGACAATTCATACCAACATGGGCCGTACGTGGTATGGCATTATCTTGCTGAAAAATAAGGCCAGGGTACTGCAAAAGGAACGGTAGCAAAATAGGTCTCAGAATGTCCTCGACTTACCGCTATCCTGTAAGAGTGCCTCTAATGATGACCAAAGAGGTTCGGTTATCAAGGGAAATAGCACCCCAGACAATTACTCCTGGTTGAGGGCCTGCGTGGTGTGCAATACTGAAAGCAGGATCGTGGAAAGCAGGATTGTTCGTTGTTCCAAATAGTGAAGTTCGTCACCTATAGCCCTTGAATTGCTTTTTATTGTTTTCAACGATAATAAACAATCAACCAGATTGAAAATCTAGGCTACATATTTTTTGTTGTTTTTGCAACCATGCTTTAACTAAGGTTTCCATTTATAAGGAATAAGGACCTTTAATGCCCTACATACCTCATCAATCAATCATTTTTCCATTTATAGTTTATTCTACATCTTACTTAGAAGAAGCACGAGTGCTTTCTGATGATGGACATCATTATTTTGAGCCACAGTTAAATGATGAGGTCGAAACTTGAGCTGGTAACCCACTCCCCTAACTTCCGCATCATCCCAACATGAAGTCATGAAGCCTGAACAGAATTACATCGGCACCTCTACACGGCCGGTCTTTAGTGGCATCAGAACTAGAACTACGATTAGACTGAAACAGCGCTGCTGTTGGTCACAGGTAGTGAATGATACCTTCATACTGCTGGTTCTCCGCTAAGTTGGGCAAAACTCACCATTTAGTTTTGGCTCCAGGCAAAACGGAGAAACGGAACGCATTGAATTCCCTTCAAGTTTGAATTTTCCGTCGAATGCTCAGTTCAATCTGTGTGGACAACCGATGGAATTGAAGCAATGCATAACATATCTTCTAAATTTCAATTGCTGTTTTGTTGTTGATTTCGTGAGTGTTGATTTTCGTAAGTGTAGCGGTTGGACCATTATTTATTTATTAATATTTCGACATCGACGATGGAGAATAAAAGCGGTTGAACTCATTCAAAAATTGATCATTCGTTTTATACAATTGATTTAAATATCTTCGAATGTGGAAAGTGTGAAGGGTCTTTCGTTCAGCTGTGAAACCGTCAACCTAATTGAAGAGTGATACCGAACGGACAGGATGAAGGCATCATAACATGTGAAAGACATCTGCTTGGTAAAAGGACGAAGTGAAAAAGTTATATATTATTTCTAACGTCGATTAAAACTATTCCCATGGGCATTGAGCAAATATAATGTGAAGAAAGTATTATTCTTCGAGAGGGATTTTTTTTATAGCTCTCACTTGCAAATAATATAGGATCAATTCAAATATTATTCGCTTATCAATTAATACCATACTAAAATTTTATATAATATGTTATTACTGATATTTTCACTCGCTGTCTCATACAGTTTTGTAAATTTATGACTTTTTGCGCAGCCGCATGTGATCCGAATGGTTGGGTAAGGCTGATTAAATACCCCTTTAACCACAAACGTAAAGAAACAACATTATGTATTTATTGACATTGTAAAAAAACTGTTAAGACTTCCTTTTTCCGGCCACTTTGATTTCGTGAAAATAATGTTAATTCTATGGAATTACGACTACCGTCTTAAAGTCTTTACTATTTTATCTATTAGAATACAAAAAAGTACATCGGAAAGAGCAAAAAATAATGAAGGTTTCTATGGGATAACATTTCCCCTTAGATATTTGAAAATATTTAGAATATTTTTAAAGACAGGGAAATTCCACATACGAAGGAATAAAATAGGTGAAAATATTTTTTTAAAAAATTGGAGGAAATTCGAAGGAACCTTCATTATTTTTTGCTCTTTCAAATGTTGTTTTTTTGCATTCAAATAGATAAAAAGAAAACTTTAAAAAATATTTGACGGGGGGTAGTAGAAATTCCATAGGATTGACATTACATTCACGATATCAAAATGGCCGGTAGAAGGGAGCTATTTTACACCGAACTGCCCAACTTTCTAAATCGGTAACTTTAAAACTATATTTTCTTTCTGAAATTTTACTATGTTGTTGCTCTTTTCCTTAAAAAAAAGAATCACTCAATGTCAAGTTATATTTGTATGCAAAAGACACACGCATTACGAGCATATTTTAAATTCTAAAATCAATATTTCTTGACCTGTTAAATATTAAATATTCCATATCGGAATTGGAATTTTTAATACTTCCTGGATGCATTGTAAAGTAGAGGAGATAATCTACAAAACTTTTTTTTTTAATTTCTGCGTTCAGAAAATCTTCTATACCCAACGAGCGTGCAGTGAGGTTTCTATTTTGGGCTGCGAACGTGGAAAAGCTGAGTAAATCGGAAGATAGACATTTTGCTATTAAGGATAATTAATATAAGCTTATTTGAAGTACTTCTTTTATTACTTATCATGACAAGAAAAATCATGCGAGAATTATTACAACGATAGTAATTCCTTGTTGCACTTTGATTTCTTAATTTAGGGAGGAGGAGGGCTCTCATGTGTATTAAAAGTTACTTCTTATGAAGCATAAGCTTGAAAAAAAAAATCTGATTGAGGGAAATAATTTGAAAGAAACTTTTATTAGTCTTTAAACATCTGGACGCTTTTACGTTACAATTGTTACAGCCTAACTTTAGAAGTCGCTTTGTGAGTGAAGAAGTGTTTTATTGGGATTTCACATTTCACAACACTCTAAAAAGTTTTTTTATTGATTGATTATCTATTAACGTTGCTCTTAGAAGCAAGATTAGGGTTTTTGGTGACGTAATTTTGAGCCTCGGTCAAATTACGAGGACGACACTTGAGCTAATATATCTCTCTCCAAGCTTCCATGCGACTTCAAAGGGAAGATTTGGTACATTGACAGATTTAATGTTTACCAGTCCCGCTGCTAGAGAAAATAGTAACTGCTAGAGAATATGTAACTGTTCATTGGGCGATAACTTCTTGATTTAACCGAGTTTCATGAGTGTTTTAAATCTTTCAAATCATTATGTACTTAAGTAGACAGCGAAGTATGTTACCTCTGGGATACGAGAGTTAGACGGTCTGGACCTCTGGAAAGGGGAGAGCCTCCGGGGAGCCTTTAGTTTTTAAATATATGTACCTGTTTTTAAATATATGTAGGAGTATGAAAAAGGAGTTTTGAATTCTGGAAGATGATTGCGTATAAAAATGCATCGTCTATGTTTAAAAAGTAATGTTAGAGCGATGATTCTACAATTTTATTACATGAAGCTTTCAAAAACAGTTCTGACTTTCTTTTTATTGATTAAGTAAAAGTTTGACCAAACCTAAGAAGTCCCATCAGTTGGTGCCCTTCTTCATTTCTGTAGCCTTTGAGTCTAGGGCGTTAATTACTAGCTGGTATCCAGGCCGAATATCTAGCCCTACGGTGGACACTCGGTTAACTTCTCAAGAGAAATGGGTACTCATTTATCGACCCCTTGGGATGAAGAGCTGAGTTAAGCTATGACCATCTACCCAAGTCGAAAACCAGCGGACCTAGTTAAAAACATTTTTAAACATCAAAAAGGCAGATTTATAAACTATTTTAAATGTATGTTTGTCTGCAAGATGTGGGTTTTTTTTTTCTCCAATTAATTTTAAGATTTTTCGTTTTCTTAATCATTTTAACTATTTAATTTTAATAAAATAAAAATTAATGACATTTTTACTGTGATTATTATAATAAGAAGAGCCCCAGAGAAATTTCCGTCCCGGACCTTAGCTGATGCTGATTACAATAGCCGAGTGGTCACGGTTTCGAGCTCATGGTTGTCGATGTTTAAGTCGAGATGCATGTTCGAGGTTCTATTCCGCTTAAGATCCGTTCGGGTAATCCAATACCTCACATTGGCATGGTAGGAAAGTTAAGAGAGTGGGGTGCCTTTTTCAGATATAGTCGTCATCACTTGACTATGGTTTAAAATTATAAGAGCCATCAACAACAGCTCTCAAGTTGCTTCTAATTGCGAAATTTGGCAATTAGTCAATTAATAGAAGTTGTTCTTAGTTAATTGTAAGCTAGAAATTTATTTTAGAACAGTAAGTAATTGGTTTAAAGTGATATTTTTCCTGTTTGTATTCAAAAAGTAATATTTCATAATAAAACAAAAAGTAAAATCCTGAATTTAGGAAACTAACTTTGGACTAAAAACCAACAAGGGCTATTTGCCCCCCCCCCCGAGCTTTTAGTTTACAGTTAATGGTACCGCCCTCTCTCAGTCACAGTACACAATATAAATATTAGAACCTTTTTCCATCTGAAAAAAATATGAAACTGATATTTCCAGTTTAATGTGTTATCTTTAACATTTGGGAAAGACGGTTTTAATGATATTGAATGTACCGTGTAAAAAATTAAATAGGAATACAATGTTTGCTTTTTATTACTGGTTAAAGTGTTTTTGATTATAACTTTATTAAACAACGCATACAAAACAAAAAAATTAGAAGAGGCGTAATAATGAAAATTGTTGTTCTTTATTCATTTATTGCTCGAAACCGTATGTTTTTGTGAGTTTCTTAGAGTTCTTATTTTGTGCTTTTGAGAATTTTATTCTTTTAAGACGGTGGATGTCATTACTTTGGTCATAGAAACTCGTTTGTACTCAATGTACAGAGTCACATTAGGGAATGATTTGCCTTCTATTTTTGAAATAATTTGTTATTCTGTTGCTGTAGAACTACTGAAGGCGTGTATTATACCAGAATCCCTCATAGGTGACAATTTAAGTGAATGCAGCTCTGTAGAGAATTCCATACACTACGAAGTGTCCATTGTAAGCTCATTTGTGGTACCTGATGTATGTCAGGCTCTAGAATTATACATGCGTTCCGTTTCAGAGAGAAACGATATTATTTTAAATACCCAAAAATAATCAAAAATAAACACTGTTCCTATTGTTCATTCAGAGGTGGTTTATAGTTTCTGCCAGGCATCAAATCTGAACGTTAGACTAGCTCCTGCGGAGAGCTCAATAGTATTCAGTCCTCAAAAACATTCTGCCAGGAACAAAATAACACCTATTATCCACTCAGAAGTGGTACATTGTACTTGCCTTGCCTTAAATTTAAAGGCAGAACTTGCCCCGCAAAAGCATGGTTGTTAAAAAGCAAAGCCCATCATACAAACTTGTGCAATTCTCACCGCACTTACTCCAATAACAGCCTGGGAAATTTGTAACGGACTAGTAATGAAAGCGCGTTTGATTTCACCTTAATATCAATATTGTGCGTAGGATGTTTAACTATTTTTATTGTGATTTCGATAAATGATTTTAAATGAATTAGATTAAGGATAAAAAATGTATATGTGCGAAAAAAGCAACATTAATAATTGGAAAGGAAAAAGTCCTTAATCATTGCCTTTGTATGCAAAAAGGATTCCAAATGAATACCCGAAATGTACATACTATTTGGAATGCTTCTAAAGTATTAAAAAATACACCGATACATACAGAACTTGCAAACATTTGTAGTAACAATAAATAAAATAATAATAAACCAAGATTTACAGCTTAAAAAAAATAGTGTTTACCGTCTTTTGCCGAGGCGTGAGGCTTAAAACAAAACATTTGTAGAGACATATTATGAAAAACATTTAGCAGAAGATTAGTGAAAATAAATTGTTACCATTACAAAGCATGGGATTATCTAAATGACTGCTACAAAAAAAGTCTTGTTTAGTATCTAAAACATGGAGAAAAAAAATGTACCAACCTGATTCAGTGAAAGTAAAGTCCTTAGTTATTATTTTTACCTGGCTTCTCTTGCAATGGGAAATTAAAAATAAGAAAAAAGTGCAAAACAGCGTTAAAATCGGCTCGTTATACTGTCATGGAAATGTTTTAAGACCGATATCTGCAAAAGAAATTCTATTTATTTATTCCAACGTCATTCACAGGGTGAAATTACATTCAGAAAAAACACCAGCCGTACTTCAAGAAACACCTCTGCTTTTCCGCAAAAAACTGAAAATGGGAAAAGAAATACACGTATTATATATATATATATATATATACGCCTTTACAGGATATTCCAGCAAAGTTCTTTCACGTTTCACCTCTGAACTAGTGTGACGGCTAAAAAAAACTCTTTCTAATCGCAAGCATTCCACAATTAATACATTCTGGAAAAGAATGGAAGAAGAATGGTAAGCAATACCTCTAACAATTTTACGAAATGCCATTCTATCATAGAAAACATGATGCAGATTTTAAGTCCATAAACAAAATAATTAGACCAAGCATTTAAAAAATTAGTTTTTACATTTTAAAAACTAAAAATTCCGTCCCGGAATCGCTCTAAAAATACATAAGCACCCTCTGTTTAAATGATACATAAATGTTAGTTATCGAAGATTAGTTTACCAGCATTTCGACATTGTTTATCACATGTAAATGAAACTAGAGGAGCACGAAAACTCTTTCCCTTTCATAATGACAAATATTTCAAAAAGACATTTAAAGAGTTATCTTGCTGCAATAAAAAAAAAAAAAAAAAAAAAAAAAAAAAACATCAAACTCAGAAATTAAGACCTAAGAACCGAAACAATGCCAAGAAGATTTAGTGTAGAATGTCTATTCATGGATATCAGTCAACAACACTTAGAATAACATACATAAAAGAAGCAGAAATTATATATATCAAGAATAATAACCAAGAAAAGCTCGTTGAATATTTCAAATGACGATTTTCGTTGCGGAACGCTTAAAACTGAAGATGATACAGAATTCAGGAGAAAGAAAACATCCTCAGAGAGAGATAACTAAATAAAAGTTCTAATCATACACTTCATTGGGGAATAATTGAAGCTGAAAAGTTATGCAAAATAATAATAAGTAAAAAGAACCCCCAAGTGCCAATAATTATCCACTTAAAGTTTTAATTTTCTGATTGCATATTGAACCTTTGAACTAATGATGATGCAAAATAAAAAGGAAATAAACAAATCCCCACATGCAAATGTTCAGAACAGAATGGCATTCACGAACATATCGGATCAAAATGGGAAAAGGAACTGTACATTAGGAAAACTTCGATCAGAGTTTCAAAATTTATACTTTATTAAAGAATATAAAGGGGGGTCAAGTTGTGTTGCATAGTTTAAAAACAGAGAGAAAAATTAGTACGTTTCATAAAATGTGGTAGTTCATTTAAGTTTCCAGGAGATCACACTGATGTGCACTTAGAGCTTTAAAAAAAACTATAAGGAAGAAGAGACGTCAAAGAACATATCAAAAAATAACTCATTTAGAATAACTCAATTTTAATTTTAGGTCATTTATTGATGCAGAAGAATAAAAGAAAATTTAATTGTTAAACGCTTAATGAATGCAAAAGGCTCATTTAAATTTTCATAAAATGCTTCCCATTATTGAAAGATTGGAATTGACGATAGTGCAAAGTGACAAAAAATGTTCATGACAAGAATAATTTATTAAAATTTCAAAAATTTTCCTTTCTTTAATAAGCATTTGTTGCTTAAGATGTTGTTAAAAAGGAGACATTAACCTAGAGATGAGTTCGATAAAAAATTTAAAATGTACTTTTTCCACTGATAAATACATGAATTTCATATTACTGTAGAATTATGAATGAAGATGGGAGGAACAAATGCATGCACTTACACACGCAAACAATTTTTTTAAATATTTACTTCCATTTGATGAGCCAATAATGTTGGAAAAACACGAAGAGCGAAAGACAAACAAACAAAAAAGAAATACCCATTCCAAGAAGTTTCAAGAGTTCATTTCCGATTCTAAATATTAAATTCATTCAGAAATACTCAAAGTTCAAAATACAACAGAATACAAAATGTAATAAGGACACAGGTTTACATCAAAAAAGAATTCCTTTCATATAAGCGTTCTCATACAGCAAGTGATAAATATTTGGATTGGATTCTTGTAACCTCATAGAAGAAGGAGATAGAAAGGAAATAAATGTCGGTACACTAAATGAGAAAGATATTATTTGAGATTTAAAAGTTTTCGTGTTGTTTATAAACACTAGGGGGTCAAAAAAGGAAAAAGGAATACAGAACAAATAAAAATGTAAATTAATAAAGGAATTAATTTAGTATTTTAAAATATGCATTATATTACGTAATATTTAAATTAAAAGTGATATGTTATTGAGGCGTAAACAAGAAAAAGAAGGTATGAAATAAATTTGAAAACATTAGACGTTAATTTAAAATTTCATATTTATTTTGCATTCCATTTATGATATGTATAACTACAGCTGCGACTTAGTAAAAAAAGGTGAAAAAAATTATCTTCTGTATACCAAAAAAAAAATCCCTAAGAGTTTTAGGATATGCGTTTGACTGATGAATGCTTAGATCTGAAAAAAAAATACGAAATTCGCAAGAAGATAAAAAGAAAGGACACCAAAAGATTATTTGAAAACTGTAACAATTTTTGACTTTTTGTTCTAAAAACTTTTGTAAACTGATTAGTTTTATGAACATCAAATTAGTCTACATTGATTGTATTCTTAATCTTTCTATTTTATTAAATATTCATATTAAGTTATTATTACGTTTCGGCATTGCTTGAAAACAAATTCCTTAAAGATGAACTACATAAACATGATGCTTCTTTTATATCCAACGTATTAATGTAAAAAGTATTAAAGTGTATTTCAGAGATCATAATGTGCTTCATTCCTTGAACACGAATGCATAGTAATGAAAACCAGATGAATGACATACTTCATGTTTATCACAGATTCAACTCGTATTATTCTCTGACAAGAAGTCACTTCAATCCAACCGATTAATCTATACATCTATCAACTTGTCATTATCTCCTTGACAAGTTGATAGATGTATAGATTAGATCTCCTTATCCTTACTTGTCATTATTATATCCATCTCCCTTCTCTTCCCTTCCAATTCTATTTTACTTATATATCAATATCCTTAATTCAATTCACTACACTTGGTATCTTCATCTAATTTACCTAACCACTTTTCGTTTTGGCTGGGAAGAAATTATAATCTGTCGCTCAATTTTTACCAAAAAGTCCCTGAGTTTAGTAAATAAAATATCGCAAACATCACAAATTTAAATACTCCCTTAAAAGGTAATAATGTTACTATTTTTGAAGAGCAAAATAAAGTGTATCTGCTACGAAAAACTTTGATTTTTGGTCCCATTGAGGGGAAATGGATAGTTACAAAACTTTTATAAAATTTACATGTTTCAGTTATTTGAGACATGAGATTTTTAACTGTTTTCGAGGAACATTTTTCGGCCCGAAAACTAATTTTAATCAACAACGACAAAGAATGGACAAGAAATCCATTTAGATTTAACATAGAATCAGAGACAGAATTACCGGATTTAGATTTGAATCTGCAATTAAACTGTCGTACGACACACCACTCAAAGACATATATGAAGGAATAGCATCGAGGAGTTTTAGGCAGTCATTTAGTCAAGGGTACACAAGATTAGCAGAAAAAGCTGCTAAATTTCTGATGCCTTGCGTTACGACCTATAGGAGTGAAAAGCCGTATTTTAACAGCGGCTCTCTTGAAAAATAAATATAGAAACAGAATGGCAGTTGAACTGGATTTGAAAATTAAGTTATCGGTTTCTCCTCCAAACATGAAGTTCTTAGTTAGCAAGAAACAGCTTCACACTTATCATTAATAATATGGATAAACAGGGTTGATCTGAATAAAGAGATTTTTTAATTAAAGAAAAATAGTAATGACATATATTTGCTTCATTACCGTATTTTGGGAAGCTATTTTTTTTTTATTGACAACTTCTAACTGTTGTGAATGCATGAAAGGAAAGAGCGGAAGGGAGGATTTAACAAATATTCTGTGCATTCATCGAAACCTTAGTCGCACTTTTTATAATCAGCGACAAATACCATACGTTGCAACATTGTCTGAATGGAAAATGTAATAAAATGAATTTAAGTGCACTTCTATTGTTCACACAAAGTAGACGTTTTTATCTTTTGTAAATATAACCCGTACTCGACCTGTGTAATCCAAAGACCATTTTCTGCAAATATGTTTTATTAACATGTGCAGAAATGTCATTCTTTTGAGGAAATGGTTTCGATAAAAGTACGTGGGCATAAAATAAAGCATCTGTGGTGTTAGGTTCACAAAAGATTTACGTGATAATACATTATGATTTTAATAATTACATTTAGTTTACTTAAGGTATATATTTGTGGTTGTGTGTGTGTGTACAATATAATATTTTATTGTCTGTTTTTATTTTAATAACAGAACGGAATACTATTTTCTACTCTAATAATTTATCGTATGCTCTTAATTTATTTTAATATTTAAATTATTTAGTGATTTTCATGGTAGAATCGTCTGTTTTTATACTTTTGCGATTATCATTGGCAACATTTTTGTATTTTTGAATGCCTTATTTACGAAAATAAAAATGTGATAGGGACACGAGGTAGTTATTTTCTTAATATTATAGTAATTGTTTCTATGTAGCGTGGAAGTAGGTTTAATTTACGCTAATTAATATTTATTTTTAATATTTTTGAATTTTCGACAGCTAAAGAGGAAAAAAACATTAGCATATACTAAAATAAAATTAGCAGCAAAAAATTTTCAATTTCTTAATTTAATTTAATTTTTTTACTTTGCCCCTATATTCTGTTTACCCCGGGTTTTCAATAAGCCAGATCATTTCTGATCCGTTTTAACCAGGATTTACTGCGCGTGAAAATTATATTGACAACTAAATAATATATTATTTTACGCACAAATCTCAAAATAGGTAATTAGGTTTTAGTGTGAGTCAAAGAGAAAGAAATTTAAAAATAACTGGGTCAAAGAAAAAAAAATGTTTTGGAAACAATGCTCTAAGCGATGTGATTGCTTATTAGTCACATATAGAAGAAATACGAGGACTATTAACGATGGACCTCTTTATTTTGAGCCGCTGCAAAGTGACATGGACGACACCTGAGCTGGCTACTCCCTCTCCAAACTTCCATGTTTTGTCAACGATTGGACTTGGGTAATTGACCAGATTCAACGTGTATCAACCTCACTACACGAAGGGTCATAAATAGCACCAGGGGTCGATCCTGCGACCTCCACTGAAATAATGCCATGACCACAACACTAACGCGGTCACACTCCTCTAAGAAAATCTGTAACTTAAGAAATGTAAATCTAGGGATAGAATTATTTCATTATATTATTTGATAATGCCATATACTTTCCTCTTACAATATATATAAACATTTTTATCTGGAATTCCTCACGATCTCCAGTCTTTTATCTATTCAATATGGAAGGTGTTAAAGGAAAAGTAGATTGATATCAGAAACTTCGGAAGGATTCTGATTCACCAAGGTGATCGTGATCTTTGGATTGGGAAAACAAGTGATTTCATGAAAAACAGGCGCGAACATCATAACAGGTGTTGAAATACGATTATCTTGAAGATCAGCGCTTATAAGAGTCAAACACCACAACTCTACCTCTTGATTTTCGAATGATCAGCAAGAAAAAGATGATTGGAAATAAAATGTCCTCCTCTTGGATTTTTATATCTTCTGTGGTTACAGTTTTCTTCGTATTGGGTAAGTAATTGAAATTTAAGATGGTGATTGATGAGGATGATGGTGATATAATATATTATGCGTGTAAATAATTTGAGAGGACTATTCATTTTAGAGGGACAAATAATATAAAACTTATCCGAAAATAGTCGCAAAAATTCACTTAAAGCTATCCGAAAAAAAAGGTACTTGTTCAAAAATATTTAAATCTAAATAACAAACTATTCTATGATGCCGTAATCATTGAAAACACTTTTATTAGAAACTTTTATTAGATGTATTGCATAATTACATTAAGGTATTGCCAATTCATTAGCTGTACGCTTATAATTTCGTGTAAAAGTCTGTTAAACGATAAATAATATAATAAAATGTATTGTTATTCAATATGTATATACATCAAAATCTAAATATTTATCCTTAAGTGTATATATATATAATCTATAGACACTCAAAGATTATAAATTTTGTGATTATAGATCTTTACATAAACAACGTTTTGTTCCATACATTAATTACTATTTTTTTCAATAGAATAACCAAAATGGAGATGTTGAAGTGAATTGAAAAAAGAAGGATATTTTTATAATGAAACACTTATGTTGAATAACTGGACATATACATCGTCCTATTTTCGTTTTCACAGAAGACGCTCATTTAGTTAATTAATGCTTTTACAGGAAAAGAACTTTAAAAAGTCACTTTGGAAAATTTCAAATGCTCTATTATGCTATGCTATATTACACATCATAAAGTGAAGTATGTGGACTTTTTGGCGATTTCGGCAAAAAAGTTGGCGAGCTGTAAAACAGGTAGCCAAAACAGTGATACTTAAAAAATGTCGTCAAACATAAACAATTCTGCTAATTCAAATAGACTGTGAAAATGTCAAATTTAAACGTTATTAAATAAAAATAGTAAGACACTCACAAGAGTAGTTTTATGAACTAATTACAATATTTAATTATAAATAATTATAATTAAATATTGTATGATTATCATTATTTACATAAATGCATATTATAATCATTAATATTTATAATATAATCTTAAATATGTATATAATTATAACTATTTAGAATTATATATTATACGAGTATTTTATTCTCAATAATGAATTATTTTAATTATGAATAATTAATAATATTTTATAACCTAATTATTTATAATTACATATTATAATTATTTTATATATATATATATATATATATATATATATATATATATATATATATATATATATATATAAACTAATTATAATGTTTAATTCTAAATAATTATAAGTAAGCAATAATTATTTTATTTAAATAAACATAATTATAACTAAATAACCATTAATTAACTAATTAAGTAAGTAATAACTATTATTTTATTTATTGTTATTATACTGTTAATATAATAAATTATTTTAACAGCATAAAAATAAATTATTATGTTAACATAATAATTAATTAATTATTGTTATACTCTTAACATATTATATATAATTATTATAATAACCATAATAATACTATTATAATTAATTATAATTAAAATATAATGACTAATTATAAATATATTATAAATAATTATAATTATAATATTTAATTATAAAGAATCATAATTATAATATAAATTATAAATAATTATATTTATAATATTTAATTATAAATAACTATAATTAGAATATTTAATCACAAAAAATTAAAATTATAATATTTAGAAAAAAAGCTAATTATATTTATGATATAAATAATTATATTATAAATAATTGTTATTACCGAACAAAAATAATTTTAATTATATTTATTTATAAATAATCACATATAAATAATTTTAATTATATTTATTTATAAATAATCACATATAAATAATTTTAATTATATTTATTTGTAAATAATCACATTTAAATAATTTTTATTCTTTACAACTATTGGTGTAATAATATTAATTATTTATAACTATTAATTATAATTATAAATAAATAGTAAAATACATTATAATTATTTTAAGTCATATATAAAATAGAATATAAAAAATAAAATAAAAAATTATTAATTTACATTAAAAATACAAATGAAATAAACTTATGTAATTTATAGTTAGAAAGCATATAGGTAGCTCTTCCGGTAGAGAATATGTAATAAGATTTATACAAAATGGAAGAATTACATGTTTTAAAAAAAAATTCCTTTGAATTAAGATAAATGCATTTATTCACTACAAACCGCACATTTAATCATTTTCAAAATTAAATTTTTAAATCACGCACCATTGTAAATCATGTTTTTTACTTGTTGGTTTCAAATCATAAAAAAACACTTAAATCACACATTTTAGACATACCTAACAGAACCAGGCAATTACTTTAATTTGTTAACTAACAACTTTAAGGTTTCCGTCTACCAGCCATTTTGATTTCGTAGACGTAATGTTAATCCTGTTGAATTTCTACTACCGTTCTCAAATCTTTACTGTTTTATTTACTTGAATCCAATAAAGTGCATTGGAAAGAGAAAAAAATAATGAAGATTCTTGAGGAATTACTTTTTTCTTCTAACGTTAAAAAATATTTTTACCCTTATTTTAATTGTTCGTTTGTGGGTTTTCCGGTCTTTAAAAAATATTTTAAAATGTTTTCAGAAATTGGGAGAAAATGTACCGAAAATATTACGACGAATTAGTTACAAATGAATTTTTCATTTTTTCTTTTTTTCATGTATGACGGCATAACGACTTCAGAAAAACTATACAATATCAGAGATTTTTGATAACATATATGTGTTCTAAACATGATTAAGTCATGACCATAATGCAATTCAGCGGTAACCTTAGAAGTAATCTTGAGAGAGAGTTTCTTGATAAACAATTATAAATGATATACTTTCCATTCAGAGCAAATAAAAATTTTGAAAATCATGAACACAGCTAGTAAAAGATGTTCCCCATATTAACATTTCTTGTAATACTTTCATTGAATCCCCATTATTGTTCTGACAGTCATTTTGTTAATTCTCGGCAGCTTTTGACGAAAGGTAAACAGAATACACGTACTCTTTTACCAAAACTAAAATTTACTTTCCGAAAGAATACTTTTTTACGATGATTCATTCAAAAAAGAGTCGTAATTTCGCTACAAACAACGTGTAAATACAATGATTTCAAAAGCAAAAAATTTCTGAAACATTATAGAAAGCAAAGTAGACCATGGCATTATATGACTTAATATATGCTAAAACTATACGAAGTGTAGAAAAAAAAATCTTGCTTGTAACAATATTGAATTTTAAAAAATCAAAATCTAGTTTCGAAAAACTCTCTTAGGTGTACATTACCATCAACTGTAGTTTTCAAGTGTCAAATGAATTAATTTTAACCCTATCATCTTTGTGTTATGCCGTTTACCACAATCACAAACTCTTCCTTTAATTAATACAGATTTGGTCTGGAACAAAAACTATGACTCTAGTATTTTTAATATGATTTTAGAAAATAGTCACATTAAAATGCCCATCTGTTGAACTGAAAAAACATGGGAAGCATTTTATATCTGCTGAAAGCATAAAACAAATTGAGGAAGAGATATGGATCAAAAATTATAATTCATCATGAATTTGAAAATAAATTTAAGGGAAGAATATGTTTGTGGCTCCTTCCACACACCAAAAATGCCACCTAAAAATTTGCAGTGATCAGTGGTGGGAAATTGTATAAAGAACAAATAGACAGACTTTAAGATTAATATATACGATTATTACAGAACGAATACAACGAATACGAATAGTCATTACGACAGAAGTTAATCGATGTATGATGTTCGTCTACATGGACCACTTTTTTATGATTACCTTCGTAATATTACTGATTCCTTGGAAATAATACCCTTATTTTTCAACACAAATAATGGTAATTAGAATACGACATTTCGCTACATTATTTCTATGTTCGAAAAGGAGTTTACCAAACAACAAATCACAAACTTGTTGAAATTTTGCTCGTTCTAGACTTCCATTCCACTAAAAACAATAGAAGGGAATAATAAGAAAGCATTTCACATTAAATGGAACTCTATGATGGAGAAATTAAATAACTGTTCGGATGTTTTACGAGTCTTTTGATCATTGCTTAGAACAATGTAGTTTGTCCCTCTTACTCGTTGTTTGCAACTCTTACGTATTATTTTCGGTCGTTGACCTATTTCTAAGGTAAATCCATTTCATCAGAAACCTTTATTATTCACAAGAACAAACACTGAAAATAATTAATAAAGGCACATTTGGTTCTCATGATCTAAAAAAAATATAAAGCTAGCTTTAACTGCTTTTTTTTCCTTAAAGAAATTTAAAATGTATATTTTGGAAAAGTGATATTGCTCTCATTCTGAAAGAACTTTTTAACTAATATAGTTACAAAAATTAATCGTGTGGGCGCAACGAGTGAAATCAGTGCGAAGGAGGATAATGACAAAAGAGACTTTATTCAAAAATATTCTGGATAGGACGACACACAAGTAGCAAAACTAGGATAAAAAAAAAAGTCCGTAACTTTCCTCCCAATCGAGTTTTCACCACGATTCCAGCACCTTAAAAAATTTTCGTTTTGTCGCCAAAATCGTCGTTTCTAGCCAATTCACCAAAACGGTCGCTAAGTCCGAAGTCAAGTAGAAGGAATCATTGTTCAAGGTTTCTTTTGTATTCAATGAAATCTCTGTTAATGTCTTTCCTGCTTTATAAGAAGAAAGTTGCGGTGAGGCGTCATCTTGATTTCGTAATAATATGCTTCACATTATAAAAAATGCACCCCACCCTTGTTGTTATTTTCTTCTATTCTAAATATGTTATATAAGAGTCACTAATCAACACAGTCAAACGAATATAGAAACTATAAAGTGATGATAACCAAATTACTTTTTTCGGAACTATGAAACTTTAAAAATCGATACATAACCTACTGTTTTTATAGATGTCCCCATACACATCAGAATTAAACTTTTAGTAAATTAACTAATTACTTAAATGATCGAAATCAATAGAATTCGAGTCCCTAGAAGAGCATTGCATGAAGGTTAGAATTCTTGATCTTCTGTAAATCCTTTCTATATTCACTTTTAAAACTCCTTTTTCAGACTAGGAAAGATAAAGATGTCTCACAATGATATAATAACTCGCTATCTTTATCACCAACCAACTAACCTCGTATTACATTCTTCGTTGCTTATAAATGAGATTTATCAAATCCATTCACTACATTTCAATAAGTATAATCCAATCAACATAAATCACATTTCATCATTGGGCGAGATATGCAACTGAACCAAGTTCATTTAAAGTCCTTAAAGTAATGGCTGAAGGAAGAGAAGTGAGAAAAACCTCGTTATGGAAAGAATATTATTTTTATGACGAGGCCAATCTGGTCCAAGATTAACAGTAACGTACCAGTTTAATGAAAGCGTCAAAAAAGTAAATTAATTTTCACGAATTATATTCTTTATAAAAATTATTGTTTCATTAAAAAAGTAAAATAAAATACGTTTAAAATTCATTGTACACGCTTTTGAAGGAGATTAATGATTTTCTGGAACACTATGAACACGTAATACAATAATAATTACTGTTATTATTTCGTGAGCCAATGAATAAAATTCTAATTATTATAAAATAATTTGACTTTCTTAGCAAGAAATGCGCTTTTTACCTTTTAAATTTCCATTACTTAGTTTTTTATGCTACAGAATAAGGAAAAATGTAATAATAAAACAAGTCTCTCGGGAACTTCTTAGATAATTTCTGAATATTATATTATTGCACTTGATAATAATTCAGTATTTTCTTTTATTTCAGAAATGCGATGTGATCCCATGGCAGGTTTGTGAAAATTCTTCTAATTCTTCTCCCGTTAAATTGTTTTGTACGATATTTGCAGCTGTTAAATTGACGCATTGATATGCTTAAAATTAAAGACTTTCACTTAGTATAAAAAATTTAGATAAAGTTGCAGATGAGATAATAAATAATTAATTTAATTCTTCCCTTACAGCAGTGATATCCGACAATATGAGTGAGTAATTTATTCTCTTCATTATTTCTTTTCATCGCTCGCGGGTTCGAAAGCTTCTTTTGTTCAGTGAATTTCATGGTTAATTAGCATTTATGAAAAGATATACAAGAATGAAATCATAACAAAAACAGTGAACTGTTAAATAAAAATCATTTTTCCAGAAGTTTAATGTGAAGTTTCCTTACTTATAAAATACTCTTCCAAAAGTAGAATGCGTTAAAAAGAAGGGCATTTAATATGGTTCTAGAGTTAAAAAAAAAAAGAAGAAAAAATTGTAAAATGTTCATTGTTTTTCTCTCAAATTCAGCATTTATTTTTATGCTTCATTGTCTGCCTGAAATTTGTAACGTTTTGTACATACATTTCTATGATTTTGATCCCAAATACTTTTTTAATAATTTTAATACTGTTTGAATATGTTTTTTTCCTTAAAAAATATATTCAATATTTATTTTAATCTACAGCGTCTCTTTTTAACTTCAACACCAATAGTTAAGACGCCTTAATAATTATCCTGAGAGAAACACCTCTTTTAGTCTAGTTGGTAAAAGTGCAAAAAAAGTAATCGGTCAACTTTTCTTTGGACTTGCTGGTCCATGGTTCAAAACTCCGCTGGCTTTCCAAGGTTCAACTCTCTTTTCCTCCACGGAGTCAGAAATCACTCAACTCAGAAATGGTGACCCAAGTCTAGAACACTTGATGGCAGCACAACCGAGAACTATTGGTTGCATTTACCCTCGACGCAAAGCACTTGCCTTGATGTGTCTAAGATAATCACATATAAATCACAACTGTAAATTTCAGCTACGATGCGCGTGTCCACGAGATTCGCCACTCAACACGAGATAGCCAATGACGTCAAATGGAAACTGATCTACTCAAAACTCAATTTAACAGGAAGAGAATATTATCAATTGCCATAATGGTTGGATAAGCGGTCTTTTCTCTACAAACTAAGATTATTTCTCTTCGTATTATCATAATGATACTAGAGGGGGAGTATGCAACGACTCTCTTCAACAATTCCGAAAGTTAAAACGTCTTTGAAGCAAGAGAGAAATGTCTCTTTTGGCCTGGTTGGTAAAGGCGTAACAAAGAGCGACCGGTCAGCTTTTCTTTGAACCCATCGGTCCAGGGTTCAAAACATTACTAGCCCTCCCAGGGATCTCTTCCCCTCCACTTGGTCGGAAAATCCCTCAAAGCCAAAAATCTTTTAAAATTTTATCTAGAGTGACTGAACTTTGATATAACGTCTAAAATTATATTGACGCTCGATAAATTGGTCAAAGTCACTAATCCGGCACGACCGTGGTCCCGAACATGTCGGATTTAAGAGTTTTGACTATACTTGTATATGTGTGCGGTATTTTGTAGTAGAAAAATTACCCTATTTTTAATTTGATTGCATTTATTAATCGATATCCTGTTATATCACTGTACCAAAAGTTGTGATAACCTTGGTTTTCCTAAGAAATAGTCTGCTACAATTTAAAAAAATCGACTATATAATCCTACAATATTATATAAAACATAAAAATATATATCAGTAAAATTCATTAAAGTAAAAATAATAACAAATTTTACAAACTCTATTCGTCAAATATGCATAAGTGTTTAGTGTTTTCCAAATCTAAACTGAAAATATCTGCAGCTTCATTACAAATCAATCCGAATCACTACATTTTTTAACGTAAAATCAAACACTTCTAAACACAAGAATGGAATATAAAGATTTTAAAATGTACATTTTACTTGTTATATCAATATTGCAAGGCTTTGATGTTCAGATCAAAAGTTAACATTAAAATTGAGAGCATGGAACTCAACTTATCATACCATTTCTGTAAAGTTTTACTGTTAACTTTTTGTTTTCAGGAAAACCAATCGTGTTTTTAAAAGATGAATAAAACTTAATATCTAAATAAATCTATATTTAGGATATTAAACACACTTTTAGGTCTAAGAAATTTACACATAACTAAGTTTACAGTTATCATTTTCTAGACTATTCTGCTAAAGTTTCGAAGTGTGAAATTCTTTCTTAAATAAAAAAAAATGTATTCTTTTAGCTACTATTAATCTTAAATATAAATCCCTTTGTTTTTACCTTTTATCTTACCTAAATTACACTCATTTGACATTAATTTAAATAAATTATTATCTTAATTATTTTTATTATTTTATGTAATCAATTCGAATTTTTTAAGAGTGATGTTGCATATTAGTTAATTATTCCTGAATAACAATATGTTATGCTAAACGCCGAACAATTTACATACGCATCGATATAAAACTCTTAGGTCTTGTTTTCTTTTTTTATTATTTTAAAAAATTAATTTATAATAATCATGCTAGGCAGGAAACAGTTAGAAAAAATGTAAGATAACTCAAATTATGGCCGTATCTTAAGAAAAGTTTCTTAAAATGTTTTCAAATAAATCATACATTTTTGCTTTTATGCGGGGAAGAGTTCGGCTTAATGTTTTACGAAGATCATTAAAAGTGAAACTTATTTTTAGCAAACATTAAACACTATTAGGCGATTTATCAAAGAAAAGAATTCTAGAAATACAAAATAATTATCATTCACAAAACCAATTAACCGTGTTTTTAATTACAAGACTTTTAATTTTCATGGCACGGTAAACATCGTAAGGCATTTTCGGGATTAAAAGTAATCAGATACAGAATACAAACACACACAAATGTTTATATATATATATCTGTGTGTGTGTATATATATATATATATATATATATCTGTGTGTGTATATATATATACATTATTCTTTATTTTTTTTATTTTACTTGTTTCTTTTCTCTAATATTGCTATGGTTTTGTTTTCACTTAATTTGTGGTAGTTTTTGGCTGTATTAAGCTAACATTTTGATTGGTATATTTTAAAAAATATTTCGTTTATTTTCAATTTTTTTTTTTCACTTTAGACAGTAAATATAATTTAAATTTTCTTTTTGTTTTAAACTTTTTTGAGTTTTCTTTCAATTCACTCATACATTAGTTATTTATTCTAGCTAAATTTTAAAAACTTTTTACAATTTATAAGTTTATAATATGGATTTTGTATTATGCACACAAACACACACACATATAATATATATATATATATATATATATATATATATATATATATATATATACTGGTAATCAAATGGAAAGAAAATAGTTTCCTTCCCAAATAAATGAAAATGCATTAATA
>BMAW01047005.1:1808348-1843549 GCA_019974015.1 Nephila pilipes | reverse complement strand
TTCAGGAATTTCATTTAATATACATTAGAATCAGAAATAACAATCAGGAACAAATGTATCTCTAAGATTATGTTTTGATCCATGTACATTCTTCAATAAGAATACAAGCAATAACTTCAGAAACTTTCGAAATCAAACATTTTTATTTTTCGTTTAACATTTACGATATTTTGTTTAAGCCGATTATTCTGCATCCATCTATTGGAGAAGGCGAGCGCTTACACTTTCGGAAATTCTTAAGATAGTAGGGATTTTCTTTCTTTCTTTCTATATTACTCATACATCATAAAACAGTTGCATAACGTGGTTATTTTATCTGTTAATAATTTGGCAACATATTTATACGAAATTTAGTTCATGTTTAGTTTCCTGATTTGTAAAGATTACGGTTAACTTCCAAGGAAAGTGTTTTGTTAAGGGTAACCAATTTTGAGACCAGAGGGTTCAAATTGTTCATTTCGGCTCCCAGATTAACGCTATTAGGGGGAAAATGTTTCAATGTGACGACATGCAAATATGTTTTCAGGCCGAAAACTCAAATGTTTTAGGAGTTTTCGACTTTTTTTCCCTTTTTGAACAACACCTAAGACACACACATATGAGTCCACTTAATTTCATTTATTTAATTTTATTTAATAGAGATTTATTTTTAACGTACTTCCTTGAATATATTTATTGGAAACGTATTATTTAACTCCATCTGCTTAGTAAGGTTCTTGTTCTTTGTTTCTAGTAACATCAAAAATGTTGTGCAACTTCTTTTGAGTCCAATGACGCAACTCACAAATTTACTTAGCCGTTCGTCATCCACCTACAATAGCTGGTTTCGTAAACTTCATAATTAGTGTAGGTTTCAATTTGCTCACAAGTGTAATCATTATATAGACTTGGACGTTGTTTTTCGGCAGTGAAATGTATTCAGCATTTGGAGGAATGTACTTCTTTTGGAATGGTGAGCACATTTGTTGGAAATTGACTGTAGAGGACATTCACGATACAAGTTGTCCTTCTTCATCAAACTCAAAATTGCGATTCATCCTGAAGCTTAAAACTTGCATCATTTGGAGAAAATCCACTAATATTAAATTCAACCTTTTCCAAGCATTCATCTTCTTCCAGCAAAGTGAAAATAATCAGTTGATCCAACGTCTGTTCAAATTTTTGGAAAGTCTACAAATAACTTCTCTAATCAATGGAGGGGATTTTGGTGCACCAGTTCACTGGAAAATCGGTCTTGAAAGTGACGAAGCACTCATTTTGTATCAACTTAAGTACTTGTTAAATCAAAATTCAAGCACTGAATACAATCGAAAACAAATATTTCAGTTTAAAAGAATACATGCAAGTGCCCCAAGCAATGGTCCATAAAAGAAATTGAACACGCAACACATAAAGAGTGTAAAGTGGTGATAAGAACTCGAAGTACAAGTATACTTGACTTCAAACGACTTAGAGCAGTCGTTGTGAGTGATCCAGGATAGTTTAATATTTTAAAATATCAACATTTATTTATCATTTGAAATAGCATTGTGCATAAGAATGTCACTCGTTCGAACACAACAAAAATCAGAAATGAAGTTAGATCAAATTTACGGAAATAATAGCTAATAAATAACTGCAGAAATTCAGCTCGTATCAGGAAGTTAAAAGCCCAGAATGAAACATAGTGACAAAGTACAGATGTTGAGTAATCTTGTAGACATCAGTATAAGCAAATTCGAGTATTCAGCAAATGATCATAGAAAATCTGGTTAGTTGCATAGAAAGAACGATGAGTCTACTGGTTGGAAATATCTTCCACTCTTTCAGAATAAACTCAGTAAATGCAAGCCATCGACGGTGAGAAGAAATTCCGGTGAAGTCCAGAAGGGAAATCAGGTTGGATAAGTTGGCGGAGGACAGTAATTCGCTCGGCAAGGGAAAAGCTCCTTTTCTTCTGCTGTGTTCTTCTGAAAGATGCACGGTTATCAATACCACAAGTTCACTCGTAGAACACTCGAAATTTGCATATCTGCTATAGCAGAAAGAAATTGTTCTAATATGCCTCCTCATGGCAAGATGAGAAAGTTGCAAGCGATTCGTAGTGGACGCCACAAGCCTAATAAACGTAAAGGCCTTACCCGACCGGCCACCCCACCGCCTGCTGAGAGGGCGCAAGTGCTCTCAGATACCGATAATACAGTCCTCAGAACCCATAATACCGTTGGAACTGGAAAAAAGGCTTAAAAATGCTCCCCGAGTCTTCGATTTGAAAACACGTTTGCTTAGTGCCGCATTGAGACGTTTGCTCCTGATATCGTAGATATGGGGGTCAAAACGAACAATTTGAGACATCTCGTGTAATTGGTTAACCTTTACCAAAACACTTACCTTTTTAGTAAAACTTCTCACAATATCCTGCTTCTTTTAGAATTTATCTATTGTAATAGAAAATTTATTACGTGGTTTAAATAAAATTCGGAACTTTTCTCGCTTTCGCTCTTGCAAATAATCATATTTCAAACAAGGTGCCAAAAGTCGAATTAAGTTGCGTTTGCATAAAAATATTTTTTGTCTAAGAATTGCTTTTTCATTCAATTTTTTGTTTCGGTAGAATATGTTTATGCAAAACTTTACGACCATCTACCGAGAAAAAATGCAATCTATATCATCGTATTTTTTAAGTCTTGTTTTCTTTTTCAGGAAATAAAATTGGCTCTTTTTGGATGATTCATCATTACGTCGATTAAAATTTTGAACGCTTGCTGAATAGTGTAGGGTCATAAATTCGAAAGAGCCTCCGTAGCTCATAAATTATTTCCTTTTATGATAGAAACTTTTTTGGAAAATTTCCAAGGCGAAAATTTAAAAAATATTCTGCTCATTAAGAAAAAAAACTTTTTCGGCAAAATTTTTATTTTAATTCATTTTTTAAACGTTTGAGTACGTGATGAAAAAGATGCAATAATTACTTTTCAAAAAATATTTTAATGATATCAAAAAATAGAATGTTTTGAGAGCATTATATTGTTTATTAACATATTGTTGTGAAATGGTAATATGAATAATTAATATTCAACAATTTTTTTTTAAATTTTAGAACCTAAAGTTATGGAAATATCAGGTAAATATCTTCATGTACATGTTTGTTCAGTAATTCTTTTCATAAAATAACTTAGAATAAAAGATTGCTTTGAAATATCTAATTCTCTTAAAATTAATATTTCGCGAAATAATTGCGATTTTTTTTACAGTAATATTTTTTATTTTAAAAAATCTTCGTTTTCGTGCTTGATAATTAGTGCCATGATCAAAAAATATTCTTATTGGATCTTTGTATATTAAATCGTTTTCATCTTTAATGCAATTAATATTTCTTCAATAATTTTCAAATTGTTTTCCTCGTTAGAAATGTTATGTTTACTGAGTCAGAATGATGAAAAAAGAATTTCAAAAACTTTAATAAAAGGAACCTAAGAACCATGTGATATTTATGAGGGTTTTCCAAAGAATAAGACTACTCAATTTCTTAAAAATCAAACGGAATGTTTTTGAGAAATTTACAAATTCATATACGTACATTAAATACTGTTTTTCAACATAGTCGCCTTCTTTCATTCTTTTTCCTCCCATAAAAGACTTTAGAAAGGTGAAAAGATTATGTGAAAGTGTTAGAGTATGAATGTGAGAGGGGGTGGTTGATATTCCAACCAAATGAGTCCAAGAGTTGCTTTGCGGCGTTGGATGTAAGGAAGAACATTGTCTTACAACAAACTCACTCAAGTCATCCACATTCCTCTTCTTTTTGTTTTGTATCGTCTTCCGTAATTTTTGAGGGTTTTTCAGTACCACGGGGAAGCATTAATTGCTCCCCTCGTGGAAAAAATTCAATGAGGAGAATCCCGTTACTGTTCCAAAAGATAGAGGCTATGATTGATTTTTTTGGGCCCAAACAGCAATTTTGAATTTTTTCTGAACACATTAGTACCGTTCATGACACCATTCCCGTGAACAGTTTCTATTTCCTTAAAAATCTGGAACGGCACGTTTCCCTTCGTTAAAATAAATCGGATTAACCTCCTTACTTTATAGCTGTCGGGATTCAAAATCGAGAAAAAATTTTCAACACGGCAAAACAAAAGTTTTTAACCAACTAAAACAAACGAGTACACGTGCTACTTCCAAGATTTTGATCTTGAACGCAGCACTGATAATTTTTTGTAGGAAAAAAACTTCTCTTTGAGTGTCAGTAATAAAACAATTTTATCGTATGTAATAATAACTAAAATAGAAGTATTTATGGCTGTATTTGAATACAAGGAAGCCAAGGGGATTTGATTATTGTTTTATGCATGAAAATCAACAGGAAATACATTATTATTAAGTGAGTAAGTTAGACAATGTGCATGTTTCTAACGCTAAGAAGCAAGCCACTGAAACTTTCCTTTGAAACCAAAAGACCTAAAAATAGCTGAAGATATGGAACACACACACATTATAAGCATGCTGAAGGCAGTACTCGTGATACTGGAGCTTCATAATACACATCACTCTTTTTGTACGTTTTCAACTTCATTTTTCTCAAAACAAAAAATTTTAGTTTGCGCTCAGGATATCCTCGATATTATTTCTCTTATTAGTTTGAAAATCTTTATACATGTTCAAAATATGTTTCTTTGTCACTTATACATCAATTTGTATACAAATTATTAACTGAAAAGCATTTTGTGAAAATTTTAGTTGTAGTTTTTCGTAACATTTCATAAGCATTTTCATTATTGTATTAAACAAAAAAAAACCCTCTAAATTTCTTTAAAAGTATTTATAATTTTAAAATTTAACATTTTTATACTAGAAAATATTACTTTTGTAAATTTTGATCGATGTGGTACTTCAGGATCTCGCACGCAGTAAAATACTGATTTTTCTTACCTGGGAAAAGTGCCTGATTATTTTTCTTTAGGACCTTTTAAGAGTTTTTTTTAATTACATAAGAATATGAGAAAATATATAAATATATATGAATAATATATGGTAAAAGGGTCAAATCTCTGCTTTGTTTCATTAATAAATTATATTGTTTTGAAAAATCATGTTTTTTTCGCATACACGATACACTTAACTCATACAAACTTTCTATACAATCCTCAGGTAACAACCTTTCATCATAATTGTGAAATAAAACTATATATTAATAACATGAAAATTATTTCGCATATTAAAATTAATACATATGAAAAATTCACACTCAATTTTCTTATATTTATAGATAGCTTTGTAGGTAAGTTAAGTTTTTTATAAAAATTACGGTTTTTATGACAAAAAAATTATCGGGTTTTTATCCAGCAATTAGTTCATATTTTTGTATCTAAAAAATCAGAAATAATTTGTTAACATTAATTTACAGACATAGTAAGCATGAAAAACAATGTGAAATACATCTTTAATAATGATTGTTAAGCTAAGTTATGCTTGAATTTCAAAATAACAAGTAAAGAAGGAAAAAGGTATAAACTAATTCATAAAATTTAATACTTCGATAAATGTATATATTTTAGTCACATTAAATAGCTGACTCATTGATTAATAAAGTTAAATCATGTTTAATCTATAAAATGGTAAACAGTTATGATTCGAACTTAGAAATAAATTTTTCTTAACTTGAATAAAGCGTTTCAATTTTATCGATTTATTTCATAAAATAGATCACAATTTCATTTTTTGTTCATGCACTCATAGCTTTAGATCATGCTTGTTGGTAACATTTAAGTTTAACATAAATCTGACAATATTTTGCTTTGAATGTAAGCATTTTTATTATTTACAGTAGTATGATTACTGGTTTCCTTAAAAAAAATTTCCATTAAAGCGTTGAGTGAATCAATGATTTAAAATTATAAGAAAGCATTTTTAAAAAAAAGCATGAATATTAAAGTCCATACAGTTGATAGAATCATTACAATTTCCATCTGATATAAGTACCATTTCAATGTTTTGGAATGTTGTTATTTACATATAATTATACATTTCGTTTTATTTCATATCATTAGACTTAAATAATTGCAAGAAATCCAATGTTTCAACTGCTATAAATTGATTAATAGCTCATGAATCTTCAAATAATAATAGGAAAAGTAATAACAATAAGAATTAATTAATTAAAAAAATAATGTGTATAAACTTTTTTCTTGCACAGATATATGAAAATTGAAGCGTATAAGGTTAATTTTCAAGCAATATTAAATTACTTGAATGAAATTCTTTTTAGAAAAAAATTGTAGAAATCCTTTCTGCAGGTTTTTTTTCATCATGAAACATGTAAAACATATGAATAAAGCATAAGAGTAAAGTGGCGGAGCATTTAAGAAATACTCATTGTAAAACTACTGTACTTTAATATCTAATGTTTAACGAAAATTTCTTCGAAAATTCAAATCGTAACACCAATTTTATAGACATGTTAAAACTTTTATGACTTTATATTCTAAACAGGAAACGCAAAATTGTTTATTTAAAATAAAGAAATTCCGCTTTATAAAACCCTTACTGTGAATTAAAACTTGTATAGATACTGTTCTACAGATAGTTCTAAACAAGCTTTATTGACATACACTATTTGAATAACTGTAATATTGTGTAAATATATAAAGTACATTTTTTACAGGCATGAGCTTATATACATTACACGTTTCTTGAATGTGCAATTTCTATTCAGATATTGCTGCTTTTGTAATTCATTTACATTGAGTGCGCGTGAGCTCGCGTGTAGGATTTATTATTCTAGGAAATCATTTCAACTATTACACTTGTTATTTTAATGTCAAAGCACTAACGAAAATTACTTTTTCAGATTCTATGCCAGGTAAAATGTTTTACTAAAATAAAAAATAATAATTGTTGTAAAATAATTTTATATGAAATCATAAAATATCTTTCGAGAGCATGTAAGGTTTGAAAATGTCTGATTTTTAATATGACGTTATTAAAAATGCTCTTATTTCTAATGTTTTAAATAAAATATCAACGACAAACAGAATTTTTTAAAAATAAGAGATTTTCATGCATTTCTAATAATTATCTTCTCTTCATTATGAAGTTAATGCTAATTTAAATTTAACACAAGCAGAACTCTTCTAAAAAAATATGATAAATTGGTAACGTAATTACAAAAGCCGAAAAGTATGATTATGACTTCAGAAAGTAAATATACTCCACTGAAGCACTTAGATAATATGCATTTTAAACAGCTAACTCAGAGAACTATTGTCGAAAAGGATGTGAAGTAAGATACAAACTTGTCCACTTATGAAAAAAAAAAAAAAACATTTTAGATTCTCGGTGGAGCTGTTTCTCATGTTCTGCCTGAATTGTGGTCTGTGGAATACTTAGAATAAACTTGAAAGCAACACTTATGATAATGGCGCTCATCCGGCAAACTAGAAAATTTTCAATGATTTTACTTGACACTTTTGTTTTGAATAATTATCATACAGTTATTTCCCAAAGCGATATGAAAATCAATTTTGAAGTTTATGAGAACATATCACTATACCGGTAGGGGCATTTAAAATTTTTTGAGTTTATTTCATTTTAAGGAGTCTCAAGACGCTTTAACATCGAAAATTTTGTTTTTTGGGAAAATAAAAATATGTTAGAGCTTCATTTTCTTTTGGATATTTCAGTGCCAAAATTTTCTCGATACTATCAAAATGTTCAGAGTTATAGAGAGAGAAAACTAAGCCTTGTTCGACTTATTTTTGTTATTTTCTTAAATTTAATTTAATTTTTCTCAAAATAGCAAATTTTAGCTTGCAAGCAGGATTTTTCGGAAACTATTTATCAGATTAATTTCAAATTTTTCTCACATGCTCAAAATATTTTTCTTTTCCTTATGATTTTTATACAACCATTTTTAGACAAATTTTTACCAGAAAAAAAAAATTTAATTGAACTTTTTCTGAAAAGTTCATAATTTTCTCAGTAATTTTATTTTTAAGTACATTTTCTATATATTTTTAAAAATTATATATAACTTCAAATCTAAATATTTTCCCACTAGATAACATAACTTTTGTAAATTTTTATTAATGTTACACTTCAGAATCCTAAGAAAAGTAATATATTGATTTCCCTATTTTTGAGAAATTGTTAAGTTTATATTTCTAATAGCTTTGATCGACTTTTTAAGAAATATATGAAAATATAAGGCGTAATATAAATATATATATTAATATAATACGGCAAAAGTTTCAAATTTTTTTCATTGTTTCATTGGTAAGTTATATTGGTTTGAAAAATAAGGTTTTTTGCATACATTGATATTTGCTTAGAGTCTTGAGACCCCCCCCCTCAGACCAGCTAATCGAATTAATAATAATTCTTTATATTAATAAAAATCCATAAATGATTTTTACAAAGAATGACTATTTATCTGTATTCTGATTCAATGCCCAGAATTATCAAAATGTTTTACAATAAGCTTCATATTGATTTCAAAAAAGGCCTTGGCGTTTTAAATACATGACCATCTGGAAAAATAAAAGGCTGATAATAACTAATTTAAAGTTTTGAAAGTAAAAAAAATATAATTCGGCACACTGTTATAGAAAATTTATATAACTCGCTAAATAGCGTAGCTAGAACTATGAAATGTTGTATATATATTTAAAAAGAAGTTACGCAATTTACATTTCGTAGTAAAATTTAGTTCGATATTTTGGTCATTTTTAGTGTACTCTGTCTTCTTAAGTTAAAAGTATATTACATTTATTGAGCATAGTAAATTATTTGTCTTAAAAAAAGTTTTATATTTCATATTTCAATATATCAATGTGACTACCATTATTATTGTATGATAAACTTCATCTTCCCTGCTTTATTTGTTTTGATTGTTTTCAAAATATTATCTTTGGAATTTTAAGAACTTTTAATATTATTTCTTTTCTTAGGTTATATTGGTACGTATAATAATTTCCTTAAATGGGATAAAATACTTCTTACTAAATATTGAACAATTTCTATTAAATAAAAAGTAAATCTAATAATTAATGCTGTTTCTTTTTATCAAAATATCTTCTTTCATAAACTGATATTTAAAATACCTTTAAAACCATATATAATCATTAATTTTATACTAAATTTATCAGAATTTTTTTGTAAGGCATAAAATAGTGACATTACACATGTCTTCTGTTTACTATTATTTTAATCTGTGTACTACTAATTACAAAACTTAATTTGCACTTAAAATAATATATGTAAGCTTCATGTATTTAATTGTTGCAAGTTGTAGCGAAAACGAACGTAAAAGTAACTAAAAACTTGGTAAACTATTTTTTCCATTCTTCATAAAATGTGCTATTAATTATTTTTTTATTCGACGAAAAATCGTTCTCTTTATTTTAGCTGCTTGTATAACTATAAAACGTTTAATTTAACGTTTGTAAAACGTTTAATTTGGTTCCGAAGAATAAAATTATTCTAGATTCTAGTAGATTTTTATGTAGTCATATTATTATTTTAAAACATAACGCATGAATGCGCTTACACTTTCGTCTTCTTTTTTTCAATCTTTCAATTTTGTATTATCTAAAGTCACTTTCACAGCGTGTTATGTTTAATAATTTCTTAGTTTTTCAAAAAAAACTCAGAAAACCCGTTTTTATTGATGGATCTTAAAAATTATTGTGTTTAAATGCTTTAGTAAAATTGTTTTCGCAGTAATCTTACTAAGTAATATTTAAAATTTGCACATTTTTTTGTACTTTTATGAATAAATTTCTCAATAATGACATTAAAATTGTATCTAAGAATATCTAAAAAAAGTTGTCTTAAAAATTTTCTGACAAAACTAATTACAAAAAAATTAGGCTTACTCTGCTGAAAAATAAACGTACTCTATATTTTTGGATTTTTTCGAAATGTATTTTCAGCATATACACATTAAAGTTTCTTTGCCCTTTTCTTATGTTTTCTTAATGTACGCTATAGATTAAAGCAATAAATTTCTAGGAATTATAACACAATTAACAAAATCTTTTTAATGCTATTTTTCTCGGATATTGTTCCAATATTCAAGAAATGTGTATTTATTTCTTATTCTTTTATTTCTTAGAAATATGTATTCTTTACAAATATAAAAAATAACATGATTGAAGATCTGTTTTGCTTATTTAAAATGATATGCATCAACGCTTAATTTTCTTTTTTGTTAGAGTAAATTATCTCCGTTTACTAGTGAAATCTTAAAAATTTCCTGAAACAAATTCTACTAGAAGTTCATTTCTCTTCTATAATTTAAATTACAATAAAACCTTTTTGAACCATTTCTACAACCATTCAGTTTCTAATTAAGCATAATTGTATTGAAAAAACTTAGTACTTTCACTACTAAAGTTCTTTTCATTCTATTTCTGATTTGTAGAAACACACTTTTACCTTTACATTTATTACTGATAATAAACTTTTAATTACAACCTTTGATTGTTATTTGCTTTTCATAACTTAGCTTACTTTCACACATTTAACTTGTCTTTAAACTTGAACAGGAGCAGACTTTCAACTGTTCTTCAACTGATAATAACAGTTCCTTTTATTCTTTTAAATCCTTTCGTGTTACCTTGGTGATCAGCGTAGTTTACTTTTAGCGTATCAAATCACCTCGCGATCCTTGCTTTCGAGTGTCAACTCCCACGCTTACACACTGACACTAAGAGGATTACGTGAGTGATATCTTACACTCGCACCTTACAAGACGCCCTGTACAGGCGGGAGTTAAACGTTAGCATTAAATAACGATAACATTTGCATTAAATGCGTGTATTTATATCATAACCGACTGTTGAAAGTTATATGAAATCAGTCTGTGTTGTACGTTATTAATTACTTATCATCCTGTTCACTCGCGTTCCTTTAAATATGTCACACATCGCATAGAAAATAATTTTGATTTTGTAATAATACTTAACTATACAAAATGTAGCAAAATTTTTTAAATTTTTTTTCAATTTATTGCAAGCACGCTGATATTTCGTTTTATATGTATATTAAAATTATTGCACTAATTTTTTAGATAAAGCAAAGGATTTACTTGGTAAGTTGAAGAACCTATGATTCTCGAGGATATAAGAAATTTGAATTTGGGTATAAACTAATTTCATCTAAGGAGAGTTCGAAAATGAATTATGATGAACATTTACTCATAATTCGGAATTTTGTTTCATTTCATATACCATTTATTTCTGAATATAATCCAATTCATGTACAAGCTGAGTGTGCGGGTAATTTTAATATGTGCTAACGTATTGTTTTGAGAAATTCATGGGCATAAAATAACGGATACATGGTGTTAGGTTAAAAAGATTGATATTATTGAGCATTATGATTTTAATAATTTCATCTAATTTGCTTAAGATATCTTTGCATTGCTAAGATATAACTAATTTAATATTTTATTGCCTGCTTTTATTTTACTATCCTAACAGAATATTAGTGCCTATTTTATTAATTTACCGCTATCTTTTATTTTAATATTTAATTTAATAATTGATTTTTATGGCAATCTTTTTTTGCTTTGAATTAGCAGTTGAGCTGGCGCCATTGGTCGTAATACACCCTTTTTTTGAAGCGGCTGTAGTAAATGATATGCAATTAATAAATGCGGTTAATGTATCGCGTCAAATACATTGCCTTAAGCTTATAAGAGAATCTTAAGTAGAGTTTCTAAACATAGCCAAGATAGATTTTTTTTAATTCATGTATGTGATACATCAAGCTTCACCGCAATTTCACATTTGATGGTCTATTAGATCTGAATCGAAATAGGTCTTGATATGACTCTAATTAATTTTAATTGGACGGCCAGATCATTGAACGAAATTTGGCAAACCAATTTTGACTCTGCCCTTTTAAGGCTTCATTCCCACGTACGGCCTTTTTGGAAAAGAATACAAAACATATACCTAAAATGTGCATTTACTTTTTCCATTTTTAAATTGGGATATAAATTCAAAATTAAGTAACTTATCGTTACAATTCTCTTACTAAACAGAGGTGGAACCCCGAGAACAGTAAAAAAAGCAATGTAGGTTTAATGCTTTGAACACGATCTGATGAAGATATTGCAAAACGGTTATTAAAAATATTATTTTCCTGTAGCATAATACCTTATATGTTGCTTTCTTAGTTTTCAATCTGTATTTTTGTTATTTAATATCTATTAGTTTGCCTTTCTTTTGCTATTCAATTATTTCTATTTAAAATGAGCAAAATATTGTTAACTGAAAATTTTTCATTACAGATTCTATACCAGGTGAATATATATACATTTTGTTTTTGAAAATTTAAATTCTCAAGCATATATTATAGCTTTTACGTGTAATAAAAATCAACATTTTATTTTCCTTATCGCTTCCGAGAGAAAAAGTTTGAAACTGAAAAGACACTATTAAAGAAATAAGAACTTCATCTATTGTGCTTTTCTTTCGGGCCGTGGTAGCCTAGTGGCCAAGGTCGTGGACTAGCGGCCGGCGGTTTTCGTTCAGTCGCGGGTTCGATCCTTGGCCGCCAAAGACCCGCCGTGTAGCCGGGGCTGATGCACGTTAAATCTGTTCGGGACCCAAAGTCCTCCCGTTGGCGTGGTGTGGATGTTAGGAGAGGGGGGTACCAGCTCAGGTGTCGTCCTCGTCACTTGACCGGGGTTCAAAATTACGAGGTCCGTCGCCAATAGCCCTCGTGTTGCTTCTAGTGCGACGTTAATAAAAACTAAACTAAACTAAAAAACTTTTCTTTCTTAAGAGATAAGAAGAGAATAAAAAAATACCCATTTCCTCATTATTATTTTAAGCTTATTTTATTTAAAATCTGTATATAAGATGGTTTTAAAAACATAAGATATTCATATCAAATAAAAATAATTATATGTGTATTTTTTAAAGGGTTGTATCAGTGTGCTAAACAAACAAAAAATGCAGCAGAAACTAAAGTTATGTTTATTTTGCTCAAATATTCGACTTACTTAAAGTAATAGATTATCTTCTGTGATGCGAGCGTACGTACATGCGTTTGCATGCGTACGTGTGTGTGTGATATGATATTGAATTAATAAAGAAAAAGAAATTATTTGAGTAAATAAATAAATTACGTGAATCGTTTGTTATAAAGATTTAAAACAAGTGCTTGAAAACAAAGGAGTAGAGCAGATAATATTAATCTTAAATGCGTGTATTAAATTTGAAATTTGTGTGAGAGAAAATTAAATGTTTTATATAATATTAATTATATAAAACAACTATTCACTGCGAGAACTATGTTACATTTTTAAAAATAAGTTTGAAAAATGCAAAAATAAAAACTGCAGTACAAAGTTTACATTAAACAATTATTTACTTTAAAAAAGTAAGAAATCGTTTCATTGATTTGAAAGCTGTAGCTAAAAATTTTAACGTTCAGTAATAAGGATTTATTTCTAGAAGATTACAATTACTTCTCGATTCTTCTCTTAAGTCACAAAACAAATTACATTTACTCGAAATTCAATCTCTCTATTATCATATTATTCATGAAACTAAAAGTAGAAGAATTTGGCCGACTTCTGATTTCTTAAATATTTTAATTCACATTTCTCTCGATTTTTTAACTCTCTCTTACATACTGAATTGGAGTAAACATTAATAAGTGAAAAATGTCTTTCAAAATTATATTCATTTTTATTACTTACTTCATACTAGTTTCTTTTAAATTAAATTTACATTTTTAATACAAGTTAAATGGCTATTTATTATTCCCTAAGTTATCACTTTTTGTTTCAATATTGATTATCGAGGGCATGCGACTGTTTGAATAAGTCCGACATCGAAAGTGTAGACAACTGAAATTTAAACAAATGTCAGCGATCATCTATGATATAGATTCAAAAAGATGCTTCAACAATATTTTTGGGTGAAAAAAGAATTCATTTTTTCATGCAATTAAATAAAAATAGGCGAAATCTTATATGACACTAAAAGAAAATGAAAATATATTTAAAAAATCTCTAAGGTAGAATACATTTCATTGAATTATTTCGGAACTTAAAATTACAGATGTAAGTTTGTTTTGAAAGGAACAGAAAAAACAATGACAGTGATCAGGTTAATTAATAGGCTGATTTCAGTATCCATTATCGTTGATTGTTATGAAGCATCAAAAATTAACGACAATAGTCAGACTAATGAGTACTCGGATTTTAGGTTTGTTATTGTTGACTGTGTAGAACAGAAAAAACAATGATAATGATCAGACTAAGAAATTTGTCCTTTTGGGAGAGGTCATTGGTGACTGTTCCGGAATACCGAAAAATAAAGGCAGTGATCAGAAAACGTTTTGACCTACGGACTAAATAATTAATATTTAAAAAAGCATGTTTCAGTGAAGAAATTGCAAAATGGTTAATAAGAACATTATTTTTCTGTGGCATAATAGAATATATGTTGCTTTCTTAATTTTAAGTCTGTATTTTTGTTGTTTAATATCTATTAGTTTACAATTTTATTCATTAATATAAATGGTGTTTTTTGTTATTCAATTACTTTGAATTGTATAAAATATTAGTAAATGAAATTTCTCATTGCAGATTCTATACCAGGTGAAAAAAATTTTTGAAAATTTAAATAATTATCCTTACAGAATTGCAGTCTTGTGTAATAAAATAAGACATTTTATATTTCTTGTCGTTTTTTATTGAAAAAGATTAAAATGGAAAACATATTTTTAAAGAAATAAGAACCTCAACTGTTGCATTTTTTTATTATTTAATATGAGAGTAAATAAATACATATTTTTCTTATTATTATTTTGAAACTAATTATACTTATTTTCTATATATAAACAAAGTTTATAAAAAATAAAACATCCTTATCCCAAAAAATTGATTCTTAACATATGAGTATTTTATTTAACATAAGACATAAAAAAAAACCATGGAGAAATTGAAAACCGCTAAGACATAAAAAAAACCATGGAGAAATTGAAATTATGTTGATCTTCCACAAATATTCAACTTTCTTTAAATAATAGTTTTTGCTAAAAATGTCTACAGTAATGAAAATTTAAAAGTTAATCCACATAAAAATTCTATGATAACTAAAATATATTTTAAGTATGTCTTGAAAAATATGGTTCAAAAAATTGTCTCGGGGAATTTTTTGAAAAATCCAGACAATATGTTTAAAAGGCTTTTTGCTTCAAAATTAGCACTAAGAAATTTATAAAAAAAACTAATTAAGAATGATATTCTAATTAGTTTTATGCAAAGGATTTTAATAATTACTTTTCATGATGTTTTCTAGCATTAGTTTATTGGATTAAAAAATTACTAAATTTTAGTAGGATTTTCATTTCAGAAAAATTCTTAATTCTTTATTAGAATTATGAAAATTTAATCAGAATTTTGTTTCTAAGCATTTTTATTGAGTAGAATCATAACTATTTTTATAGTGAAGAGTATATGTTTTATGTTAACTATTTATCATTACAAGTTTAATTCAGTTTTGTTACTAATTTAACTATTCGAAGAATGTTTTTTTTTCAGTAACTAAATTTTCAAAATCACAAATAAATTAATTTTTCAAAAAAAAAGGGCGAAACTCACTCTTCAAATAAATCTACTTTTTTAAATTTATTTTAGGAATTCACTTTATCTATTTTGTCTGTTTCAATAATTTTTTAACTATTGCAACATTTTTAGTTTAGATTTGTTCGTATATGTATTACAAAAATGTTAATACATTTATGAAAGTGTCGGGGATTAAATGTCGTGTTTATTTAATTTATATACTAATATTTAAGAAGTACTGAATAATTTTTAATTAAACTTCAAACTATACAGATTTCCTCCTTCTTATTAAGATAAGTAATATGTTTATTTAATTATAATTTAAATTGAATATTTTTAATGCTTTTATTACAGCTCCCGCAATGGAGTTCCTTGGTAAGTTAATATATCGGTATGTCTAAGGTAAAGGACATAAGTGCATTTTTTAAAATAGTAATCAGTAAAATTTCCTAAAATATTAAAATTTAAAAAAGATGTTATAATTTAAAAATCATTTGTCCGAAGAATAGAATGTTCAAAGGGTTATTGAAAATATTCATTAATAAGCAAGCTTATAAAGAAACACAAAAAGATCTTTAACCTACTTTGTATAAAATTTCAACAAAGGACAAGGTGCCTTTTACCTCTGACATACAGATATATAAGTTTAAAGTTTACTTGTAAATTTCTTCATCAATAATGATTGTTTTCAGAAACATATTAAATTTCTGGTTTATTACAATTGAGTTAGCACATAAAGGCAAAAAATTTTTTAATTTGTCCTTAATAATAAGATTAGAACTTTTGATTATAAGATCTAATTAAATACATCTTTAGATTTTTAATCATCCTCCGATAAATATGTAATTTTTATTACTCAATGTAGTGTAATAAAATTCTAAAAGTTTATAATTTGCAAGGCTTACACTCAATTATTTTTATTTTTTTAATGTCTTCAGTTTTTTTAAAGATTTAATTATTCTTAATGTTATATACGAACAAAATATTTCGTTCTTCTATAATGTTTATACTTTATTTAGTTATGATTATATTGAAAAAGTATCTTTAAACACTTGATAAATTGGTACGTATTTCATACTAATTTTGTGTAAATAAAATTTTCCTTTTTCAGGTTCAGTGCCAGGTAAATATTTTATTTTAAAACCTTGATTTTTTTTATAAAAACAAAGATTTTCTTAAGCTACATCCACTTGTTGATTTCTTTTTAAATCTCAAAAAGGAAAATAGCTTTGAGTAAAATCAGCTCAATTTAATTAACGTTTTGATTTATGTTACATTTTTGTATAAATCAAATTTTTTAAATACTTTTTAGAAAATAGTTCTTCTGTAGTTACTGAAAGGAATTTTATAAATTCTCAAAACAATTTCGACTTAAACAAGTAATGTGTGTTCTGAAACACTAAAAAATATTACAGATATATTATTTAAGCTGTTTGTCTTCCCCAGACGGTGTGTCATGGAAGAATTTCGCTCATACATAAATTATATTTCCAAATTCGATGAAAAAAGACTAAAGCAAATGAAATAGTAGTGCAAAAAAAGAACCAGTTTCAATCAGTTAAAAATAATTTTTTTTACAATAGTATTAAAAGATTGTGCAATTAGTTTTTCGCATAGCAGCGCACAAAGTATAATAAAAGTACAAAAATACATTGTCTAACATTTCCAGACATATAACCACAAAAGACCAAATTTTTCTAATTAGAAAACTCTGAGATTATATGAACATTTATTTACATAACTAAAGTTACTCATGAAAAAACCATCACATGTTATAACCTCCAGTTACAATAATAAAGATAAATACAACAGCTATAAGCAATTCCAAAACATTTCACGATTGAAAAAGAAAGATAATTACTCGCAGACAATAATGTAATTAATTCGTATAAATTCTGTGGCCATGCTCAACGTTATTTTGAAATTTTGAAACGAATAAGCAAACAAATACACTTTCATCTTAAACACAGTAATAATTTGTTTCACAAAGCATTATTTTTTATAGTACATATTTGCAGAAAAATATATCAAATGTTCATTCATTAAAGTCTTCAGTTTTCTTATCGTTTTTAAATTATTAATAGTAATTAATTAAAAATATAATGTTGTTGCAGAACTTAAATTTTAAAAACATATTTATGTATTTATATTTGTTTCTGTTTGTATATGAAAGAGTGTTAATATCATAAATGTTACAAAATCTTTCTTTAAGATTCATAATAGTGAAATTTTTCTATTCTTAAAAGTTATATCTACGTGATTCCTTTGAGTAATTGGTATTGTAAATCAAATTAATATGAAAAAGAAGAACAATTTGTACATTGTCAAAATATTATATTATTTTCGTTTTTTAGAGTAATTGATATTTGAAATATTTTTCTTTCACAAAAACAACAGAATCAATGTATAAACTCAACATGCAAAAATTCAATGTAGAAAAAGATACTCTGTATAACGTTTGGTTTTTAAATAACATAAACTGGATTAGCTTCTAATTTAACCCATTATTTGGGAGCAAAATAAAAAATCTCGCTAAAACGCGCAATAACGCGGTGAATAGGCAACCCTTCTAATGTTAACCTATTAGACACTTCTTTAGTTCAACCCTTCTTTTAGCAAGACTTGACAAGATTTTCTATTTGCCGTCGCCAATGTGAAGACTAAAATAAGATTTCTATCAGAAACTAATGTTTCTTTGAGGTTTGCACTGGTGTCCAAAAGATAAGCATATTTGGTAATTATGGGAATAATAAAGAAAATCTAAGTCGCGCGAGCGGAATGGCGGAAAACGTTATATGCGAATGTAAAAGGGTTGTAAAATAAGCGAAAGGACGATATTAATCACTTTTATTATCCATAGAAGTAACTTGAAAGAAAATTGAGCATAAGAAGAATTTACTCTTTAGTGAAAAACGAATGAAAAAAAAGGAGATGCCGTAGTTTAGTAAGGTGTAGGATCACCTCTGACAATCAGACACAGAGCGCGACGATTTCCCATACTTGATACGGCATTGTGGATTAGATATGAGATCAAAGAGTTCCAAACGTCTCGAAGAACTTTTTTCAGTTCCAGAACGCATCTTCGTAAGTGCGTAAGGGATGCAAGTTTTCTACAGAGCATATCCCACACATGCTTGATAGGATTTAAATGAAGTGAGGGCCACGGCAAGCGTTAGATAGTCTCTGTTTCAAAGAAGTCAATGATCAGGTTCGCAAAGTGACAAGGCTCGTTATCATAAAAATTAATAAGTTCCAACAGCATATCGAAACAGGTGAACATGAAGCTCAAGAACTTCAGCTGTATATTTTAGCAGTCAATGGCCCCATTTCAGAGAAATGGAGATTTGTTCGGCCGTCGAACATGATGCCTGCCCACACCATGACTCCCCTTGACGATAAACGATGCCTTTCCGTGATGTTTTTGTGGGTGAAAATGAGTTTCACGTTCCCGCTCTAAATCATTATCCGATGAGAATCAGTATTTAGACTAAAGCGAGATTCATCATTGAAAATCGTACTAGCCCACTATGCCAAACTTCAGTACTGATGTTCTAAACTCCATTTCAAACGAGCAGTTTTATACAAACTGCTGGTCATCTGGTAAACGCACCAACATGACTAAGTTCTACTGTAAAGTTTCCAGTAAAGTCCAACTACTCTAAAGGTTATGAGTTCCGGACGCATATCTCTGTCACAACTATCCCTATGACGCCACGCAATTATTGCCAGATATCGGTCTTGACGAACGGTTGTGACTCTTGGCTGACTTGGTACTGGTCATCGGTTAACATTCCCCGCACATTGAAAACTATGCCACTGCCTAGAGGTATTTCCAGAATTCCAGACACTTCAGTTCTTGATTATCCGAATTTTAACATCCCAACGATCCTTCCTTTCTTAAACATGGCCAGCGGTTTTCTTTCGCTCATCATTCTTTTTGTTTAATAGTTAACAACTTCCTTCGTAAATGAATTGCATGGAACTTGTGTAAACTGTTTAGGCCGAATGAATTGATTTATCCGCATTCCGACGTGTGCAGGTGTTTTCCGCATGAAAACGTGGTCTGAAATAATTTGCATATAGGAGAAGTTTAACCTTTTACAGATGATTATCTTCAAGTTATTTCGAACAAATTCACCAATATTCCCGCTTTGCGAATTTTACTTAACTTCCGGACACTAGTGTATCTCTTTTAGAAGATTAACTCAAAAATAACTTTTCAAATAGTCAACCTATTTTTAATGGTGAATTTTTTGAAACTCAATTTCATTGTATTGAAATAAAAAAAATAAGGAAAAAAACTGATTCTCGGCAATTTTCATTCCAGATAAAGCGAAAGAAGTGCTTGGTATGTAATCTGATTGCTTTATTTATTCAAAGGCTTAGAATTTAAAACTTATTCATTCCCACTGCGCATTAGGTATTTTACAAAACTGGCAGGTGTTTCTTGAGCTTTAAGTTCCATTCCATAAAACTGTGTGTGAAGAAACTTTTACCTTATTAAAAAATGGGTAAGATCAATTTCGAAAAGGAACTATACACATAAACACGAGACACACTTTTATGCACAACAGATACACTTCTTATTTTTTTACATTTTGAGACCAAAAAATTTCACAGCAATTTTCTTAAGTTTTGTCATTTTACAAAATTAAATAATTTAATCTGAACTGGATATACGAATGGTTTTTCAGGAAATTTCCTAAAAATTAAAGTTTTTTTTCCTGAGAGATATGTGTCATGTGTGTAACATCTCATCGTCGTTTTCTCCACATAAAAAAATTTATTTGGAAAAGTTATTTTTCCAGACATCTTAAGAAGAAAAGCTTAAATTATTTAGTTCATCAGCTTTTTAATAAAAGCTTTTCTGAAATAGCTGATGTTTGATACGATTATTCAAGATGAGACATTAAATCATTATTAATTAATATGCATCAAAGAGACAACACAATATGCTTTTTAACTATTTTGTATTCCTTGCTACATTTTTCAAATGCTTGATAAGTTTTCTATTAAGTATTCTCTTTCTATATTTTCTTTGAATGTGACCTACTTTTTTAGCATATATTATTAAGGATTTCTTAAGCATATTGCAATTAAAAATATTTCTGTTTCTCATATTTTCTTAGAAAATTAAACGCTTATTGCATTTTTCACATTACTAGGAGTATGAATTTATTTTTAAAATGAATAATACATTATCAGCGCTTTTTATGATTTACCTTGACTTTTCTTTAGTGGAGTGGTGACCAGTTAATAAGAAAATTTACTTTTAATTAGATGCGTTCAATTAAAAATATTGATTGACTGACTGTTGATTAACGTCGCACTTAGAAGGAACAAGAGAACACACACGCTCGATAAGCTTCAGATAAGATGAGTGAGTATATGGTATACGTTGGATATTTTTCATTTTGAAAAAATCTTCCATCAGGCTCGCATGTTGACAAGATGCGCTATCATTCATAAATATGAAATCAGGTCTCACAGGCACAGTCTCAAAGATATTGAGGTCTGTTGGGTCATCCTGTATGATGTCTGCCCACACCCTTGACGGAAAGCGATGCCTTTCCGTCATGTTTCTCGCGCGTAATAGAGTTCCATATTCTCCCCATATTGTTAGCTTCAGATAATCAGTGTTCAGACAAAAGCGAGATTCGTCACAAAAAATCAAATTTGACTACTGTCCCAAACTGCAGTTTAAACCAGCACATATATCCGTAGATGTAAAAAAAAAAGTGCAAAATATTGGTCGACTGGCGTAGAGACCAACATGATTAAGTCTTCTGTAAAATGTTTGACTTGAAACTCGTACACCTATAGAGGCTGTGAATTCTGAACCCAGTTCTCTGGCACTAATGTCCCAGCTGTTGCTAGATATCAGTTCGGGCCAACGGTAGAGACTCTAGCGATCTGGTACTGGTTTTCGATTCATTTCCCGCGCGTAGAAACTTCTACCTCAGTGTGGAAATCATACACTGAGACGCATTCAAAATTCGAGACACTAAGTTATATAATGATCCGGATTCGAGCATTCCATCGATTCTTTCGTTCTTAAACATGTCTAGTTGTCGTCTTTAGGCCATCCCTCGCTAAACCATAACAACGTTCCTTCGAATACGAATTGTACAAAATCTGTCTGAATAACTCATACTGATTGAATCGGTTTGAGTGAGCTCCGACGTGCTCAGGTGTTTTGCGCTCGAAGGCGTCTCCTGAAAGATTTTGCATTAAGATGAAGTTTCTCCTTCAACGATAATCAAGTCAGAAGAAGTCTAAAATAACTTTTGAACAAATTCACCAATAACGCACATTTTCTTGTATTTTACGAAAAATGTTTGCCTTTTGGATGCCAGTGTTCTAAATAAAGGTATGCAGTTAACATTATGATTCTTTCAGTTTGAAGCAATTTTCAAAAGTTGGATATTTTTTCAAAATATGTAAGAGATAATAAAAGGAATTTTAAATATGTATGACTTATTTTTATAAATTTATCAAAATAGAAAATCTATAGATGATATAATTAAATACATTCAAATAATATGAAATTAATTTCATTTTAAACAAATATATCATAAAATATGTTGCTACTATTAGTAAAACATTTTAGAAATTCTATAAGAAATTGTAGTTGAAAAATTTTAAAATACAAATAGATCGATTTTATGTACCACAGCAAAACTTTAAAAATTTTCTATAATGCAGTTGAATTAGGTTTTTGAATCATTATAATCTACTGAATTGTTAATATCATAGGACATATTTTAATACAGTCAAATATTCTTAATAACACAACTTATAAGTAGTGTTTATTTTAATTGTTTTCAAGCATATACAATCCCTGTTCTTTTCTAATCAAAGTTTTGAAATCTCTAATAAAGGATTTTGGTTTCGAAATAGAAAATACATTTCGAGTTAATATGAATATGATATTTAATATAAGAAATGAAAAAAAGTACGGATAAGAGAGAGAGAGAATTGCATAAATTTTCTAGTTTCTTAAAAATATATATGTGTGTATGCGTGATATATATTAGAGCAAAAAAATTATTTAAAAGCATGCATAAATTATTACATAACCGTCTTTTCGTAAAAATTTAAAGCAATGACTAAGAACTTAACTTTATAAAGAAGTAAATCAGAGGGTATTAATATGAAATATGTACAATAAATTTGAAATTCGTATGTTTTCCCATCAGAACCCCATTTTCTCTTTAAATACATACCTAGTTGTAGAATAAGAGTTCTGAATAAAATAACTCAATTTGAAATACATTATTAATTGATACCACATGTACTAATATTGATATGATTTGTCTGCACATTGAAATTAATAAAAGTGTTGTTTTTTTTTTTTTAGAATATATGCCAGGTAAGAATTTTTTGTTGTTGTTGTATTTGAAAACTTGTTGAAATGGCAGGGTAATTTCGAACTAGAAGTGAAATTGGTTGCATTCGTTTGATGAAAAGGTTAGCAAAATTGAACGCAAATCATATAATACTTAATATTAAGTTCAAATTTTTTATTTCTTTCATTACAATAAATCACTAGTAATAAATACAAAATTAAACTATATTGTTTTATTTCCTTACATAAAAAGAGTTATGTTAATAGCTGTGGAAGTGTGTTTCTACATAATTTTCGTATCCTCAAAATGTCTGTTGGGGAGTTCCTGAACACATCACGTCGAATCGAAACTTCATTTCAATGGAAGTATTTGTAATTATAACAGAAATGCTTGTAAAATATATGACTTACTTATAACACTACAAAGCATATAGTGGTATTAGAAAGTGAAAAAAATATTAATTGAAGTTCTTTTTGAAGTAATCAAATATCCTTACTAAATTAAATCTGTCGATTTCTCTACATAGTTTTTGATCCAAAGAGAAAGAATCAGAGCTGTTCGTCGCGATGATGTTCCTAATCAAGGAAAGTAAAAAATTTAAATAACGAATGAAAATGGTAATGATTCATGTCTCCAGGATCTCATAGAATGGAAAATAACAAACAAAAGAGATGCTGAAAAAAAAATGATAGAAATACCTCATGCTGTTTTTTTTCCTCCAAATTCGAACAGTATTAAGAATTTTATTTCCTTTCTTAAATTAGCTGTGAATCGCGAAAGAAATATGTTAACTCCTCTGTGTTTTTGTAGTTTATTTATTGTACTTACTGTTTAAATGAGTTAGCTTAAGACTTCTATGCGTTCCAGTCGTTTCCAGATTTTCTACTTATGTAAGTGTGTGGCTATCGTTGTTACTTTATTTTTTAAATACAGATATCTAAAAAACTGTGTGGAATCATATGCTTGAATAGTTTGCTTAAACATATTCTAGTGTCCGAATTTTTTTTCAATAACAAATGGTTGTTTTACATAAAACTAAAAAAAGCATTTTGATATTCATTATTTTTACAGACAAAGCCATGGAGGCGTATGGTAAGTTTATGATTTTCTTTAATTTCGAAAGTGCATATGGAAATTAAAAGTACAGCAATCGCACATTTTCTGGAAAAATGATATTCAACTGAATTGAGGGAATTTGCCATCGACGTTTAACGAAGAAATGTAATAAGAAACTCTTATTTGAAAGATGATAGATAAATATTATTCTAATGCTTAAAATGAAATACCCATTAAATGTTCTATGATGCTTACGGAATAAGAAAATCCCCAGTTATACTCTCATATGTATTGCTTGTCTTATTGCATAAATATTCATAAATATAATTAATAAATTTTTGTCGCTTGAAACTGTTTATAACAGAAATATTCGTATAAACTTGTTTGAATCAAAACTCTATCAACAAAAATATCTTAACAACCATTTGTTGAGTTGTCTTTACATATTTATATTCTGTAAAATATTGCTTGAATTCTTTTTTAAAGATCAATGAACAAAGAATATAATTATCATAATAAAAGCAGCATACTAAGAAAGCTGGATTGAGAGATAATTTTTAAATTTGTAGCTTCAAAAATAAATCCTAGATCCACAGCATTCCATTTCTTCTTTTTTCTTCTTTTTTTATTAATAAAAGTATAACTAAATTGAAAGCATAAATCTTATTTTTAAAATGAGCCAACTTTTTAGATTAAAAACGTTTAAATATCGCAAAAAATTTCATGGAATGCTTCCAGTTGGCAAAAATAATTTATATCATTTTTAATACAGGGTGGGCAAAAAGTCAGTAAAAACTTTAAAAATTTATAAAACTCGGAAAATGAAACGAAATAAAAAACGGTTTGCAGGTTTAGCATCGATAAGTAACGGGAATTTTTTAAGATGAGAAAAAAAAAATTCAAAAAACAGCCGATAGGTGGGGTTTCGTACAAAAGTAAAAGAAAGGGCACGCAAATAACAAAAATAATGTTACCAAATCATTTATTATAGCAGTATGTGTTCCACATGCCCGTCACCGCAGGAGTGTCACAAATCCAGCAACGACAGAATGCAGAATGTCCGGCTGTATACATACAGCTCTCGGCAGATCACATTTTTCAATTCCGACAGATTGGATGGACGAGATAAATACACCTGGGATTTTAAGTAATTCCACAGTCAAAAGTCTCCTGGTGTCCGATCTGGAGATTGAGGAGGCCATGGAAAATCGCAATGTTTGCTAATGATTCTTTCTTCTCTGAACGTCCGTATCAAGAATTCTTTGACTGGATAGCAGTGTGACTTGTTGCTCCATCTTGCATAAACGTAACAGTAGAAAGCGCATCTTTTTCACTCAAACATGGAACGACCTTTTGGCGCAGAAGCGTTAAATAACGCTGAGTATTTACTGTCACCATTTTCCACCCATTTACTGGACACTGTGTTTCAAAGAAGAAGGATTTTATGATGAAGGAACCTGTGAAATCACACCATACTGTGACTTCGGGGGAATACAGTGGTTTCTCTGTGTACACTCATGGATTTGACATTGCCCAGATGCGAAAGCCATGGGTCGAAAAATGAGCTTCATCTATCCATAACATGTTAAAGACCCTAGAGAAATTTTGTTCAATTTTGGAGAGAGCCCACCTAGCAAATACTTCTCTCTCTACGGTATCCGACGGTAAAAATTCATGGCAAAACTGTAATTTGTATGAATACTGATTATAAACTCCATGAAGAATGTTGCGTATCTAGAATGGGGGGTAAGCCCAAGCATCTACCAGCTTCCCTTGAACTGCTAATCCCTGCAGCGGATTATGACTTTCCTGCAGCGGATAATGTTTCCATTTCGGCTGCAACGCGCGCCGAACGTGTGTGACTTAAACTTGGTCTTCCGGACCTTATACGATCCAATTTCCTCAATTCGCTGTACAAGCTTTATGAGGACTGCCACTGTTAAAGGCCCTTTTCCAGTCTTCACATTTTTCTGAAGTCGGAATTTACGCAGTCGCTGATTCCTCGTTGATGTAAAACAGCTTCACGAACAAAACTTTGTCTTTCCCACTCAGCATCCTTGTTCACTTAGTTGGCATGCAACGGAGCATTGAATTTGGATCAAGAGCATCAGCATTTATAATAATCTGTCTCATTTGCATATTTCCAACTAAGTTGTTTGTACCAGGGCCATCTGTCGTTTGTTCTTTGATTTTTTTTTTTCTTATCTTAAAAAAAACCGGTGACTTATCGATGCTAAACCTGCAAACCATGTTTTTTTCTTCTTTTTTTTAAATTTTCCAGGTTTTATAAATTTTTAAAGTTTTTGTGGACATTTTGCCCCTCTCCTCCTGTATATTAAAGCAGGGGTGTCCAACCCTCGAGCCGCATGCTGCCCAAAAATGAGGTGAGGATCGAAAGAAATATCAATAGCTCTTGTACCAAATTGCTTCTTTAGAGCCAAGTCCTCAACCCACCTTCTTCGTCGTGTCTGAACATTATACAAAATCTTATGCATAATGGATGCCCGTGATATTGCCTTGAGCTATAAGCGAGTTGACATTGATTTATCCGCATCGACGCACGTGGCCTGTAATACATATCGAGCGTAGATCCTCTTTGTGACCAGCATCCACACTTCTTTACAACAGATTGCCAAAGGCGGCTGATTTGGTTCCGCTTAGTAGTATTTCAATGGAGAAAGAGATTTTCTCGGAATTCTTAACCTTATCTGGACATTTTTTTTCACAACCTCGTTGAAAAAAATATTGCGAGACTGAACTTTGGAATCAGCACCTGCCCAAGAGTAATTGAAAATCATGAGATAAAAAATTTTACTTCAGAAAATTAAAAACGAGCAATAGCGAAAAAGTTTTAGAAAAAATACTTGAAGAGTTTTAAAAATCTAAGACAACTATTGAATCACACATTTTGAGGCTTATTATAAATTTTTAGAGAATTAGAAATTAAGTTTGTTGCTTAGAATTTTCAATACTGTTGTCCAGTACTCTTTATAGTTTTAATTTAAGATCAGACATACTTGAAAGTGTTTTGATATGAGGAAAAAAAGGAATTTACTCCATTTAAGAAAACTTTTAATCAGAAGTAAAAATTATTTGCAGGATGAGAAAAACACAATTTAAAAGCAGGCAGTTATCGATGATGGGGGAGGGGTGAGAGCAACCGTGTTTGGTTGTCCAATCCGGTAATTTCAAGGAAGATCAGGTTATGGGTGATTTTACACCTCGGCTGAGACGAGAGTGTTTTCCGATTGGCCAGTAGGAGCAAGTTCCTATCAGTCGATAGTGGACTTAGGTATGGTGAAATTTAGAAGAGAAAGGTTGAGAGTAAGAAATTAAAAAGGACTAGGAATAATTCCTCGAGGTCTATGAAAAAAAGAGAGTTTGCTTCTGATTGGAGGTGAACTTTTGAATGGCTTGTAGAGATCTATTGGTTGAGATATCGATTTTGTTAAAGAGTTTAGTGGATAGTGTTTTCATAAAGGATCTGAGGGAAAAATTAATAGACTTTCTGCTGTCAATATTTCTCATATATTAATTTCCTTTTAGGACAGGGAGGACCATGACGTTTTGGCATTTTTTGGGTAGGTCTGTAGCGTTTATCTACATTGAGACCAGACTGGACAAGCGTAGGTCAGGATTGATCAAATTATCAAGTACTGTATTTCAACTAGTTAACCAATCTGAAGGCCCAAGCATAGAATATTGTCTTTCATGTTGATTAAACTAGGGGAAATGAGAACATGAGAGACACTTTTTGTCTGTTGGTTAGTCGCTTGGGGAAAGGGGAGGAATTGGCTGAGTGTGAAGAGAAACAGGCGATTCCCTACTTAAAACTAACATCTGTTCCACTTCTTGTTATCTATTCGGTCAATTGAAACCAGTCTTATTCTTCAGAACAAACCAAATAAAGATTACTTCTATGATTCTCCTCTTACTGCTGCGTGTTTACGGCTGTAATCAGGTGGACTACGATCGCAATCATACATCGCTTGATATATCGGATATTTCGTTATTTTTGCACGGTTTGTGACAAATGTTATAAGGCACGACAATGAATTAACATTTCTGTAAATTGAGTAACAAAAACGAATAGGCATGGACTCGTCGGTTTTTATTTTCTGTAAATCTATTTTCAATTCAAGTAAATGTATTTTCAATTCATGATTTAACTTCTCTTTCTATATTCTTGCTGTTTTTTTTAATGAAAATAAACATTATAGTTTTTTTCTGATAGTATCACTGTCTTTTCCCAATGAACAATTTGACTTTTTTTTTTTTAAGTTTTAGCATGGCTTCCATGTCTCAAAAAAAATTCCGTTAAAAAAAAGTAAATGTATCGAAGAAGATTATTCAATTAAAAAATGGATAGGGAACTCTTCCTTTTATTAAGAGAAACAGCGGCGCACTCTGATAATCTGTCATGTTCTACTGTTTTGAAAGAATATAATTTGAAAAAGTATTTATTATATGCGAAAAAGACCTTATATTGAGCTTTTATTTATCATATCTGCTGTATTGAGCTTTTATAAATCATACCTGCACAAAGACAAAAATTATTCTCTGCACAATCATACGTTACTGATGTCATCATTGTTCGAAAAAATATATATTTGTGAACAACTATTTTCCAGACCGAAGCGCACTAAAAATAAAATTAGAACCAGAATATCGAATAAATGCCTGTAGAACTTCCTAAACAATACAATCACTTCACTCGAACTAAATAATGAGGCATAAGTTTCTAAAATTCAATGCCAAACTTAACATTAATTTTAATTTCAACCCATCCTAATTCTAAAATTGATTAAATTTATAATGAAATGTTATATGTAAAATATCATATGAGATGTGTCAAAAACAATTTCAGTTTGATATTGTAGTCTTTATAATACAAAAATCATAAAGTAAACAGAAATTACTTAAAAATGTTAACTATACAGTGCACTTCTTTTGCGCTTTGTCTATTGTTAATGTCTTAGAGAAAGGCTTATTTTTTATGCAGGCCCAAATAATTCGTGCTCTTTCTTACTGCGGTCCATTGATACAAAAAGGTTGAACATCCCCGTACTAAATTATTTGTTATTTGACTATTGCAATGACAATGTACTATTTGTTATTTGACTATTGCAATGACAATGTACTATTTGTTATTTGACAATTACAATGACAATGTACTATTTGCTACTTGATAAATCCATTTAAAAATTAAGAAGTAAAATATTAAATTAAGTTCAGGAATAATTTCAATGTTTCACTTTCAGATTCTGTGAAAGGTAAACAAATACTTTCAGTTTTTATTTTCTTCTGTATTTAACAGTAATGTGAAGAAAAACTTCGATAATGAGTCATTTTAAAAAATCTTTGTTAAGCCATTGTATACTGTTTCTTAAATTTCTTATTTAAGGTTAAATTTTTATATAATTAAGTTATTCAAAAGTATTAAAAGTATTTATTCAAATTGAATGTATATTTCAATTTAAAATTAATATAAATTTAACTGTTCATATAAATAAAAAAAAATAGCTGTGTATGATTAAGAGTTGAACAGAAAACTGAATTTTTTTAAAAGAAGAGTGAATGATAATTAAACTTTGTTTTTATACACGAAGTGCCATTTCACTACGCATTAGTGAAAATGGCGTATCGTAATAAATATCTCTTTGAGAAGAAATTTAGATTATTTTTCTTCTCATTCCTCTAATTTTCTTTAAACTAATATTTTTCAAAAATTTAAATAAAATAGGGTCGACTACAAAGGAAAATATTAATAAGCCAATATGCTGAAATACAGGGTTAACGAAATCATAATTTCCCGACTCAGAAGGCTGTGCAGAGTATTATATGGAGAAACCGAAATCGGACAATTAACTCTTCAGACGTATTCAAAAAATTTAGATAAAAACAGTTCTTGAAATCTCCAATAGGCAGCGCTGCAGCGCGACGAAACGTTCTTCAAATTTTTTGTGTCCCATGCTTCTTAACTGCTCTTTCCAATCTGCAATAGTAAGCTCCACAATGGAATCAATAGGTCTGCATTAATTCCATGAACATGCCAAAAAATGTAGTTTTTCAGATGTGTCAAGATTGTGGATTGTTCTCTGTAGACCTGATCCTTTAAAATTCCATGCACAACAATGTTTGTGAACCCAGAACTGCAGCAACGTCGCCGCGTTCAGGACATGATTTTTATATTAGGCTCTATTTTTTTTTTTTTTTTTTTTTTTTGCGTACATGTAGTAAGATTTACTTAACTATAATGTCAGAAGTCGACTTTCAGCTGCTGCACTGACTTCCAATAAGTTTTGCGAACTGCAAATGCAAATCAATCCCATATTGTGGTAGATTGTAACAACTGTGTGAGGGAGATATATGTTAATTCTTTGATATCTCGTAAAATTATGAAAATTGATGGAGTCAAAAAAATCGTGGAATCAGATGACAATCTACTTGCGAGAAGAAAAAACGTTGAGCTTGTTCCTCCACCGCAGTTGGTATTTGTAGGCACATGTCGCATAACAAAAGAATGACTTCTAGTCGCGTTCCAGATCGCTGTATTGAAATCTTAATGATTATGATTCAGGAAAACATCGCTGCTGGTAGCCTATATTTTCTGGACTATCGGAAAGCATACAAGACAGAAGAGCTGATAAATGCCAACTATGAACAGTTTACTATCAATAGTCACATTAATACTACCGACGATCCTGATAATGGATATCATATCCAAATGGTAACGCACTTGTGAAACAGAGCTAAATGTTGCAATAAACGTCCGTGGGATACCGTTTCGATATGATTTATATTCATATTTTATTGAATTTATGTAGCGTCGTTTTAATCCAAAAAAATGAAATATTCTAAGATGCCCCAGTAGCCTAGTGATCATTGTCGTGGACTCGCAACCGGCGTTATTTTCGTGAAATCAGTTTCGAGACCTGATACAAAGACCAACCGTGTAGCGAGGCTGATGCACATTGAATCTGTCGAGGCTCCAAGTTCTCCCAAGGAATAGTGTGAATGTTTGAGTTCCAGCTCAGGTGAGGCTTCAGCTCAGGTATCGTCCTCGTTACTTGATCGAGATCCATTACTAATACCCCTCGTGTTGCTTCTTACTGTGATGTTCATAAACAATCACATAACAGCAATCCTATAAGATATTTGAAATTTTACTCCATCTGCTCAGACTAAAATTTCTTTAAAAATACACTATTAATATATATTTTATACCATATTTGTGAACTCACCATGTTTTGATATTTTAAATTGCTTTTTTTAAGAATTTATATGGTGCAAAAATATTTAGTAATATAATTTTAAAGAATTTTTATTAGAAGTGGTTAGCATAAAATTGCAAATATCTAAATATCTTTAAGAATTGCTGAAAATATTTCAGTTTTAGGGGGGAAAAAAGGACACATTTTTTAATTTGATTAAATATGAATATAAATGGTGTCTAGAAGTACCCGTTGACGTTTATTGTGCCGAGCGAAATGTAGCACGGCGCTAACGGAAAAGCGCCAAAATTTTAATGAAACGATCTTAGTATTTATCTGTACAAAATTATAAATTATAACAGAAAATTTAATATTTTCATTAGTGAACCATTAAAGGATTTGTGATATTTTAATATGCATCTGTTAGCAGTTTTGAAAAAGAAAAAGATTCCTAAAATTGAAAATTTAATTGTCATAACTGGAAAGGTATTCGTAAAATTATTTAAAAAGATTACAACAATTTAAATCGGTTGTTTCAGTTTACAATATTAAAAAGGGGGATATTGTTCTTTTTTATTACCACTCTAGTAACAATTTTAAAAGTTTTTCTTGCATCAACACAGGCACTGAAATGCTGAGGAAAGCATTTAAAACATAACTTGTCTCTCTTAAAATCTTATAACTTCAAAAATTTTAACAAACATTTTTGCTAAAGTTTTATTTTTATCCCCATAGCAATTTTAACATAATAGAGACAAACAAGAATTGATGACTTGCATAGCGGGAAGCCCAAACTATTCTGTACTAATGTAAACAATTTCTAGTTGAATCGACCTAATTAAAATACTTCTCGTAAACACAAAGATAAATAGTTTATTCCAAATATAAACATAAAACTCAATTACCAAAACTCGCTGAAGATGAAGCAGCGACTCCCTAAGCCTCGGTCTCTTTTAGCGAAACTTTTCAGTTAATTCTTCGTGGCATGTTACAATGATGGGAACCATAGTAGAATAATTTGTCATCTATGCAAGCAGTAATTAAAATTAAATGAAAAATAGTACCAGTCTATTTCAATCCATGCTCATCATCTGATGTAATGAAAGGAAAGAAAGTAGTGCTTTCTCGTATTAGTTGGTAACTTGCTTGCAAAAACCTTTTTATGATTTGACTCATTTCGAAAACAAAATACAAATTTCAAATATACTGTGCAGATATATTTTACCTGAAACTCATGGAATAATGCTATAGAATATGTGTGTTTTCTTTCGCTTAGTTCATAATTATTTCAACCCTTTTGGTTTGTGTTTGTTTTGTCAAAGTCAAGTTATCAGTATAAAATATAAATTCCATGTCAAATAACTTCGAAAAATTATTCGTTATTCTTCACTCAGGCATCAATACACATCGACAAGATTGAAGTTCCAAGTTTATTCTTTATTTCAAAAATTACTCGTTGCCTATACACAATCACCAACTTGCGTCAAGCAACATTTTTATTTTAACTGGACATTAATAGATCATTTATTTAAATTAATAACTGTAATAAAAACGCAATGAAAATTACAAGAAAATAAATACATATTCAATTAAAATTGTGAACAATCAAACGACAAAAAAAATCGGTTATTTAGAGAATGAATATCAGTGTATTCAGAATAGTGGTAGCATTTTTTTTGAAAACATTCATAATAGATTCAAATGTTCTATATAAATACATTCTTTATGAGAATTTTACTTCGATTTTAGAACGGTGATTTTCGAAGAATTTCAATTCCTTATTTACAACGTGTCCTAAATCAACATTATCTTGGTAATGGTGGATAACATTAACTTATATGAAAATTACAGTTTAGTTTCGTGCGGATATTTTTTTCCTTTGTGAATACCATTATGAATTTACATACTTCGAAGAAATTAAATGTTTAAAAATTTGCATTTTTTCTGGTTTGAACTACTTAAAAGTCATCTAATTTTAAATTTATATTAAAATTAAATTAATTTCTTTTATTGATTCCCGATATTTTTGTATATGGATGAAATAACAACCATGGTTTAGACAATGGTATCCTTTTCTGTTAATTCTTATGCAAATGAGTTGGAATAAGTTCAATTATTAATAAAATTAGCATTAAAAGCATTTTTAATTCGATTTTTCGATTTTAGTAATACTAAATATTTAGATATAAAAAGAGATCAACAATTTATTCTGCTTATAGTTTTAATAAAATTTATTAATTTTAATTAATATTTTGCAGATAAAACCATGGAAATGATGGGTAAGTGTGTTTGATTAATTTATCAATTCCTTTTTTTTTTTTTTTTTTTTTTTTAATATAGACTAAAACTATATCAAAATACTTCTAATAATATCTAAACAACCTCCAATAGAAGTCCACAATATAATGATCACTTAAATATGTTTATTCACTTTAACTTTTTCTGGGGAAACGTCGTCTAGTAGATTAATTTTTAAACGATACAGAAAAAGGCTTGTAATTTATAAGACACTAGCTACCGAAAATTTCGTAACACCTCTACAGACATAAAAATTATTTAACTTACAGTGTTGAACAATAACACTGTAAATTACATTACGATAAAATTAAGGTCAGAGTATTTTTGTACCCAAAACCTAGAGGAGCATGGATATAAAAATCAGTGGTGGTAGAATAATCAGCGGAGTTCTCATCTCAAGCGCTTAATAACAGGACTGATACGGTATCGCGATCTGGATCAATAGTCTAAGACGTAAAGGTTTTTCTGAAACATTTAAATTCCATCTTAAACATCTTTAAAAAGGGAAATTAAATCGAAAGTTTAATTAAAACTGAGTCACCAAACTTATTGAAACCAAACTTGAAAGAACTTATTTATTCAAAAAGATATTTAATAAAAATAAAAAATAAAACATAAAATGAGAAAACAAATGAGAAAGATAGGTTTGAGCCAAGAATAAAAAAAATTAATTAAAAAAAGAGAGAAATATATACATATATCTATATAAACACATATATTATTTTATATATAAAAAAATATTACTAAAAATAATATATGATAAAAATAATATAATGACTAAAAATAATATATGCGTTTATATAGATATATGTATATATTTCTCTCTTTTTTAATTAATTTTTTTATTCTTGGCTCAAACCTGTCTTTCTCTTTTGTTCTCTCATTTTATATTTTAATTTTTATACATAATTTTATATATTTTCTTAATTTTTTATATATTTAAATGTTTGAGAAACACCTTTACGACTTAGACTATTGATCCAGATCGCGATACCGTATTAGTCCAGTTATTAAAAATTATATATATAATTTTTATATTTTAAAGTCCTTTTTAAAAAAATAATGGGATAATTAGAATTGACAAAGGTAATATAGAAATTATTTAAGCTACTTTGAAAAATGATAGGTAAATTAAATAATTTGATATTTTCAAGAAAATAATTATATAGTATATTTCAAAAAATATTTAAACTTAAATTACTATCGAAATTGGTTATTTGAAATTTCTGGAGCTGAATCCTCAAGGGACAAATTGTACCAAACTCAAGGTAAAGTAAATTACTATTAAAAGATATTATTAATATGGAAACAGTAGTTATCTCTCATGTCATAAATATTACTAATAATCCTATTGTTAACAATTTTGAATTACATCTAAAAATCTATTTCATGGTAATTTGCATTAGTTTTAATTAGATTTAAATTTGTAGGATAAAATAATAAGTCAGGTATAATACCTTTTTAGATTTAATTTGAAAAACAATGAGATCATCATTATATCTAAATAGTTTGAAATTATTGTTATCTGTAAATTCATATGCAAAGAAATGTTAGCTAAACTATTACTAGCTAGACCCCCTTGATATATACTTATTATTTTTATGGTTTTTACTATTATAACTAATATGATTTTCTTTTTGTACAAGATAAATAAGAAATTTAAATTTTTCTTAAGATATAGATCTATCTTATTATTTCTTAAGATATAGATCT
>BMAW01047005.1:1726862-1808338 GCA_019974015.1 Nephila pilipes | reverse complement strand
TTTCTTAAGATATAGATCTATCTTATTATTTCTTAAGATATAGATCTATCTTATTATTTCTTAAGATATAGATTTATTTTTCATTCTTTATAAATCGCCATAATATCCTTAATTATATCCTCTATAGTATGGAATTAAACAAATCTTCTAAGTCATAACTATAAATAAAGTAAATATCTTATTCTTTTCCTAGCAACAATCTTTTGGTGCAGTAAGAGAAATACTGAAAGCATGGGAAGTTGTTACATCGTACATTCACAAGTATCACTCTAATAAAGCAGTCGCTATGCACACTACAAATTTATTGAGTGGTAGTGCTGAGTCTCATTTTTACCAAATTTTAAAGCATTGGCAAAAAGATAAAAAAAATTGGTTGACAAGAAGGAGGGTTGAAAGTAAAGAAGAATTGCTAGAGTATCCCGAGTCTGCGTCACTCGTGTTTACCAAAGACAGTAAAAAATCGAATTCCCATTCTAGTTAGGTTCATTGTGAGATAGAATAAAATATGAATATGATTCCCGCTTATTAATAATGTATACATAATTTTCTTCGAATAAATGTTTTACGTAAGAAGCAACTCGGTCATTTACAAACTATTTAAAGAGTCAGATTTTATTAAATTTATAGCAATATAGTTGATTAAATGGGCAGAACACTTAATAAGATTAGAGAGAGAAAAAAAAAAAAAAGTAGCACTAAAACATTCTTCTCAGCTAAACCAATTGGTCCCCGAAAAAGTGGGAGGCCGAAATGTGGGTGGATTTACTATCTGGAACAAGACCTGAAAACTATTAAGGTGAAAAATTGGAAAACCTTAGCCAAAAATAAGACGGCATGGAATGGAGTTCTGAGGAAAGCCCATTCGGGTCAAGAAGAAGAAGAAACGTTTCACATAATATTCGTCTTTCGGAACCATTATAAGAATTAACGCGTTAATATGTGTTAAGGAACACAAATTCCTCAATCAATTCTGTTTAGGAACTCTAAATTTGAAGCCAAACCCTTTGTAGTTGCTCTGTTACAATTTTTAGATTCATACTGAAAGGCCTTTCTCCTACCTTTACATTTATTTTAACGTTATATTTTTAGCTTCACGTGTGACATTTGGCTTACGGATCTCTTAAACTTTTACTGCGTTTCTTGCCTTCAGAGTTTCCTGTTTCAACCTTTAGCTTTATGAGGAGGGATTTTGGGTCCATAGAATCCTTGAACTTACTTCACTTTTTAAGACAGTCTCGTTCATGACTTTCTTGGAGTACTTCTTAATTACTTATTTTATGTTCCCTAACTTCGATAACACTTTTACCTATCTAGAGGCAATTACTTTTCTCTAGTCTTATTGCTTTTTTAATCTTCAGCCATTCTCCATTCTTCAAGGTATGACATGAAGACCCTCTCTTCCACTCATTCGGTCTTGCCTATCATTTCCTCGGCTTTTAAACTTTAACTTGCTTCTTCTTATTAAACGGGTTCCAGTTCTGTCTGGGACTTGAAATTTTAATTTAAATCTTTCATTTTATTTCCTAACTTTCTTTTCTGGGATCATTGGCCTCTGATGAAAAAAAATTTAATACTCTCACATTCCCTTTTCTCTCTTTTCTGTTTCCTCTTTCTCTTCTTGTCCCTCAATCTTTCCTCTTCCTTTTAAACTATCTTCTCATTACCCCGATAAAATCTTTGACAGGGAAAACCTTATGTTTATATATCTTAGAATTTAAAAAAATATATTGATCAAAATTTTAGCTTTTTATTACTATATTGCTATATAGTACTACGACCAAAATAAAAAAAATTTACATCTTAAATTAATTTATATGAGATAACTTGTTTCGCTTAAATGTTTCACATTACGTGAAGGATTGAGCGAATTATAATCATTAAGCGAGTTTCCACTGCTCTTGGATGAGAAAAACTCATATTTTGAATTCCAGAGAGAAAAAAATGTCACATTATCAGCTTAATGTTCGATGCTAGGTATGTGCTTTTAGAAACTGGAGCCAATAGGATATGATTTTTTTTAAAAAAATATGAGAGATTAAAACTGATATTCTAGCCATTTTCTATTTAAGTATCACTTTTATTATAAAACTCATACTATGCAGAATTAAAATTTTAAAATTAGAATTTGGGATAGTTTGGGATCTATACTACGTGGTTCATCACACGTTATAATATTCATCCTGGGTTTTTTTCGCATTTACTGGGTTATTCAAAATTATTCCATCGATTTCAAAATTCCATATTTTCATAAATAAACGACACAGATTAATAAGTAATACATGAATGCAAAGGGAAAACATAAAGGTTTCATTTACAAATGTTCAATAAAACTTCCTTTAGTTACATGTATAATGTCAATTCGATAAGTAAATTCCTACCAAACACGTAGTAAGGAGTCAGTGGTAATGGATTGTACAGCAGCAAAAATCCTTTGTTTAAATAAATTTGTGAGTAATTGTAACGCATACACTTTATCTTTTACAAACTCATAAAGGAAGAAATCGCATGGAGTCATATTAGGTGACGTAGATGGACAGCTGTGTAACATCAAGTCATCTGGTACACTGCGACCGATCTAACTGCGAAGTGGCTCCGTGAAAGCTTCTGAACCAGCTTTCGTGAAATAGCTTCACGAAAAACATACGATACCCATTTATTTTTCACAATATAAAACTTCCAAAGTTTTCCTTTGCATTTATTTATCATTATCCGTCGTTTATTTTTGCAAATATGGAATTTTGAAATCGGTTGAATCATTTTGAATAATTTGTATATTTCAAATAAAGTCGAAATCTCTCCCAAATCCTAATCATGCTTACAGCTTCTGAAATTCATGAAGCTAAAACTTTTTTCAAGATAACTGTTCACAGGTCAATGTAAATAAGGAAAAAACTGAGAACAGTATCCCTTAGATCGAAATATTATCACAAGAAACAGAACCAATTATAAAAATAAATTTTTCTTCATTTTTAAAATAATTTTACCGCCCTTTTTTTGTCATGCATACTAATAAAAGTAATATGGTTGAATGGAAATAACAGATGGTGATATCACAATAAAGTGAATAATTTGTGTTTTCCCATTATGATCCCTTTTATGGTTGAATACATAGCCGCAGTAATTACTGTTCGAATCAAATTTGATTCGATTTGCATAATACATTATTAACTAATATAACATATATCATTATTGATGAGATTTGTTCCAGCTTGAAATTGATTAAATTTCTCTTTTTTAGATTCTGTACCAGGTAAAGTTCTTTTTTCAGACTACTTATTCAAATAACCTGCCAACTTCAAATTAAACGTAGTGAAATTGATTGTTTGGCTCTTTGAGTTAAATGGTAGAATATTTCAAAGAGAAAATTATATTTCTATCTAATGTTATATTCACATTTTTGTTCATTTTTCTGGATTAAATCACAACAAATAAGTACAGAATTTTAAAAAAATTGGATTATTAGCATTACTTAAACAAATTTGCATTAGTTTAAATTTTGGTATGTAATATCTTTATTCTGATACACTAATTCATGAAATTCGTATTCATAATAATTATTCAACTATTAATAACCATCACATTTTTAATAATATTAATAAAGAGTAATAGTTGTATAAATTTAGACTAATCCAAACTATCATCCCAGAAGCGCCTAAGCATGAAAATCTCTCGTCTGCTTTGACGCAGATTATAAATTCATGCAACCTTTTGGAGAAAAATGTTTAAAGAAGGGGATGCTTAATAAAGAACAACTTTAAATTTTAAGAGATGTTTTCTGGAATTAGGTAATGTTTTGTGACATTTTATGATAAATGGTTTTATACGTGAAAAGCTAGTAAATATATTTTAATTACAGAGATTTTCTTGCGCAGAAGTGTTCTGAAATCGGCTCTTTCGTATTAACTATAAACATACTTTATGAGCATGAAATGGTATACCTGTACAAAAGGGTCATTATGAACCATCTAAAATCTCCTTCTCTCATGCATAAAATTTTTATGTCTGTCAAAAATTAAAAAAAAAGCTGTGATATATCTAAATTTAAATTACAGATTAGAATTTGTGTTGTTCCAAATATATTGAAAAGAGTAATGTCAATTGACGTTGAATAGTGTTCTGACATGGTTTTCTAAGAACAAGTTGCATTTTCATCAAAATGTCTATTGGGGAAATTTTGATCGCACGAGCGTTATCAAAAATTTATTACAATTGAAATATTTCGAATTAAAATAGAAATACCTCAAAGGCTATCAAATAAAATGCGTTATAAGCAAATCAAAAACCCTTAAGTATAATATACTTTTACTACTAAATTTAATCAAATTTTCCTACTAAATTTAATCTGTCGATTTCTCTAGACAGTTTTTGATCCAAAGAATAAGAATCGAAATTGTTCATCACGACGATTTTTCTAGTCAAAAGAAAGTTAAGATTTTCAATAGCGAATTAAAATGGTAATGTCTCATATCTCTAGTATCTCATTGAACGGAAAATGACAAACAAAAGAGAAAATGAAAAGAAAAAAAAATGATAAAATACCTCAAGCTGTCTTTTCCAATTTCATATGAGTTCTAGAAATTTCTTGACTTTTCTTCTCATATATGTGTGTGTGTGGTTATCCTTTTTCCTTTTTTTTTTTTTTTTTTTTCTTTTTTGAACACACATATCTAAAAAAAACTACATGGAATCGCAAGCTTATATAGTTTGCTTAAACATTTTCCAGTAACCAATTTTTTTTTAATAACAAGTGATTGTTTTATAAATAAAACTTAAAAACGCATTTTGATATTCATTATCATTACAGACAAAGCCATGGAGGCGTATGGTAAGTTTATAACTTTCTATCATTTCAAAGAACACTTGTAGGAATCAAAAATGCATCAATTAGTGATACTCAATAGCAAAAGTTATACTCAATATAAATTTACCATTGATATTTTTAGGAAACCTAATAAGAAATAAGTAATTAAAAAATAATGAATAAATATATAATTCTGAAAGTTAAGACGTCCATTAAATTTCTGAAATTATAAATAAACAGTACAATGATATCTTCGAAAGTGTTAGAAATTCACTGGATATATTCGTACGGATTGCTTATCTTATTGTATATAAATTCATAAATGTAAATAAGGAATTTGTGCCTCAGATACGATTGTCTGAATAAACACGGGACCCAATAGTATTTTTTATCTTCACAAATGTGTAATAAATTATCGTTGTTTAAATTATATTCAGTAAAATATTTCTTAAATTTACATTTGATAATCTATCAATAGATCTGGAATTACCACAAAACAATATTCTAAAAAAACTAAATTGCAAAATAGTTTTTGTACCATCAAAAAAATATGCTTTCAAACATTTCATTTCTTCCTGTTCATTTCCAAAAACAAAAGCAAAATAAATTAAGTTCGAGCTACTTACAAAGATAATCTACATGTCCTTAAAATGAGAGTAACAATTTAAGATAAAAATATCTAATTATGATAAAAATCGAAGTGAAAGCATAAATAATACATATTATTTTGATATATTTAATGTATCAAAGTGTTAGCTTAATAATGCACCACTCGTTATTTCATTAAATTGATCTATTTTAAAATTAAGAAAAAAGATTTTAAATCATATTCAGATGCAATTCGATTTTTCACTTTCAGATTCTGTGAAAGGTAAATGTACACTTTCAGTTTTTATCTCCGATTGTATTTTAGAGTGATGTAAGGAAAAAAAATTCGATAGAGAATCATTTTAAAAATTATTTGTTACACATCTTTATGCAATTCCTGAGCTTAACTTTTTTTCACTCAAAATTAAATATTTCAAGGAATTGATTCATTCGAAAAATTTCAAAATATTTATTCAAATTAAATGTAAATTTTAATATGTCATTCAAGTAAATTTAATCATAATATAAATAATAAATAGATAAACCTACCCAAAAATTAAAAGAAAATCTAAATATATTTTTAAAAATAATAAGTGGTAATTAGTTTGTTATGTATGATAAATACTTTTATCTATAAAACCAGCAAATAAATAAGAAAAAATTGGATATTAGTAATAAAAATATAATTTTTTCTAGTGGATTTTGAACATTTTTTTTTTAATTTCTAAATAACTTTTTCTTGTCCTGGAAATGTGAAACTTTTCTAAGATAAGAAATAAGAACATTTCCAGGATAAGAAAATTTTCTTTCTTACCCTTATAATGTTATAAGGGTAAGAAAATATTTCACATTTTTAAGGAGCTAAAGGTTTCACCTTAGATAAATCAAATGAAAATTACTTGATCCAAATTAATTAGTTCATGAAAAGGAAATTTTTATGCTGTTATACAGTAAAAAACATTATGTGGACTTCTGAATTCTTTTGTAAAAATATATATATTATTCTTTAATATAATTTATGACTTAATAAAAATTGTTTATAGCACTTATTAGCGCTTAGGCTCCTGTCTACCGGAAATTATGATTTCCTCAACGTAATGAAGTAATGTTAGTCAAATGGAATTTCTCCTACCGTCTATTTATTTCTGCTATTTACTTTAATGCGAGGAAGTGCATCCGTAAAAGCAAAAAATAATGAGGGTCTCTGCGGAATTACTTTTTCTCCCCGATTTTTTAAAATATTTTAGAATATTTTTAAGAACCGAAAACCCATAAAAGAATAATAATTTACGTATGAGTAAAAATATTTTTAAAAATCGGAGAAAAAAATCTAATTTCACTTAAACAGTCATTATTTTTTGGGTCTTCCGGATGCACTTTTTTGCATTCAAAGATTTGAGGACGGTAGCAAACATTCCGTAGGATTAACACTATGTTCACGAAATCAAAATGGTTGGTAGATGGGAACCTTAAAAGGTGAAGTGAATTCATTCAGAGAGAACTTGTTCTCTGCTGTCCGTGAATTTTGAATTTAGAAAAAGGCATAAAACGGAAAACATTTTGGCCAGAAAAATAAAAAGCGCAGATTAATAATAAAAGTTTCAAAAATTGCTTTTATTTCAGAATTTCTTTCAACTGTAAACTTTAAAATACATTATATTTAATAATATGGATTATATTTAAAATTCCATATGACTGATATTTATCAATAAATATTCGTACTGTCTGCATGCGATACGAACATTTCGTCTCTTGTTTTCACTTACATTTGAATATATTTTATTACAGATGCAGCTAGAGGTAGCATCGGTGAGTATCGAAAAATCAAATATCGTTTCTAAATCTGTGTCAATTTTCAGTAGGGTCTTAATTCTGTATTAAAAATGCTACAAAGAGTTTTTCACTATAGTAAGACTTCTTCTATTTTAAATCTTTGTAATTTCCATGAATTCAAGTTGAAGTAATACTATTGCTCAAAAATCTAATTACATTTATTTACATATACTAGGAATTTCTATTTTTTTTTAAAAAAAAAAAATAGTGTTTATCTATATAGTATTATAAAGTATACACAAAATTTCAATTCAATTCATAAATGAGCAATCTTTGGTGTTATTAATTAATGGCATATCTCTCTTTTTGCAGTTATAAAGAAAAACTCTAAAATTAAACTCTTTTGCGTAGTAACTGGGATGTTATTCGCAAAAGTATTTAAAAAAAATGATGCCAAGTTTAGTTCCACCGTTTCTTTATACAACATTAAAAAAGAAAAAAAAGTTAGTCGGGTTTCATTACCATTCTAGTAAAAATTTTAAAGGTTTCCTTCGATAGATCTAAATAGCTCTGCAGTTTTTGTGAAAGGATTTAAAATATAATTTGTCTTCAATAAAATTACATTAGTTCAAAAACAGTTAGCTGGATTTTTACTTTTATTTCCATTCGCATTTAACATTAGACATAAATAAAAGAGTTGTGCCCATTTTACTATCAGATATCCCAAACTATTGTACTGACATAAAGAATTTCTAGCTGAATCGACCAAATTAAAATACTTCTCGCCAACAGAAGTTCGCTACGCTTCCTGCAAAGGAGAAATAGATTGTGTGCTCTAGATAAACATGAAATTCAATTACAAAACTCGCCGGGAAGGAAACAGCGACTCATTAAGTCTCTTTTAGCTCGATTTTTCTTCGCAGCTTGTCACAAAAATGCTGAACCATATTTGAATAATTCGCCGCTCATACAAAAAGCAATTAAAATTAAATAAAAATGGTACAAATCTAATTGAGTTTATAAACATTATCTAACATCATTAAAAGAAAGATAACCTTTCTCGGATTAGTTTGGGTAGTTAGCTTGCAACAAATATATTTTTTGAAAACGAAATGTAAATAATAATATATTCTGCACAAATAAACTATGCCTAAAATTCTTGAAATTCTACTGTGAAATTCTACTGTTTCTTTGTTTAATATCATGATCATCTCAATCCCTTTTGTTTGTGTTTAATAATAAAAGTTTTTAATAAAAAAATTACCAGTACAGATTACAAGTACCACTTAAATCAAGTTTTAGAAATTATTTAAATAATTATTAAAGTTATTGAGAATTTATTAATTTCTCATTCATGTTTTACAGATAAAACCATGGAAATGATGGGTAAGTGCTATCTGTTACTTTTTCAAAACAAACAGAAAATGCTTTAAAACAAGCTCTAATAATATCTAAATAACCTTTAGTAGATATTCCATAGCATAAAAATCTGCAAAACATGTTTATTCATTTTGACTTATTCAGGGAAAAGTCGTTTAGAAGATAATTTTTTTTTTCAAGAATGTAGACAATAATTTATAAAACATTAGATACCAAAACTTTTACATAAGTCCTCATCAAAAATTAAAATTATTTCATTTGCAGTATTACGGCATGACCCACAATAATAAAACAGCATTGAGTCTTAATTAAGGAATGGAATACTTATGTGTTCAAAACCTAGAGTGATATGAGTTTCCGCTATAAATGTGGTGTAATTTTCTATAAATATATATAAAAGGCATGAAGTTATACAAATATAAATAAATGTAATATTTTTATGGCTAATCACTCCAATCATAAATCTTGACTTGAGAAATAAATGGCTACGAAGCAAGCGTTTAACAGACCCGCCATCTCAACTACAAATTATAGATAACAACGATGAAAACTTCCCAAATGATACTCATTACAACAAGGTATGTGTATCAATTGCATTTATGTTTGGAAAAGATACTTTCCCAAAATATCATTTAGAAAGACTCAATAGCAAAAAAAAAAAAAAAAAAATCCCCAAGAGCAGGTACGCTGAATTCTCATCTTCAGGTATAAAAGCGCCTAATAACTGGTCTGATAGGAAATTCTCTTCAAACTCAGTTGTGTAATGCGCAGCGGAGCACATGTGTATAACGATCAATAAATAAGCAGCTCAAATCAACCCCAAGCATAATCAAGGTCGATAACATCTGCTGAAAATCATCTGCTTATTTTCAGATTGGACGTACAAGTGAACGAGGCTAGAGGATAAGGCGGAAGAGCTTCAAATAAGGGAGAAAGAAACGAGAGTGACAGGGAATAATTAAAATAATAATGAAGTCCTTCGATTTTTGGTACTTACTAATCTCTTAAAGTAATTTGTAATATTATTAATTTTAAAAAAAATCTATGTAAGCAATACCCCACAAAAGTAGAATTATGGAATCAGTATAGCTGAACACAGTTAGTGTTGATTCATAAGGTTATCACTGTAAGCCATAAGATTTACGGTGATCCATTAAGAAATCCCTAGTGGAAAAGTTCACAAAATATTGATTTGACTTTTCTTGGGATACATCCTGGAATTTTGAAAGGAAGTACAGAATTTTCAGTAGTTTGATGGAAACCTGGAGAAGTTTGGCAAAACAAATGGATGGAGGATGATTAAATATTTTTTGAACCATAAGCTTTATTTTAAATATTTTAAAGGTAACTTATAGTTAAAAGAAGCAGCATTTGATATCATAAAAATTTATTTTGAACTGAATCAGAGCAACCAATAGCGATTACCTACGGTTGGATCCCACCTCAGACCATGTCTTGGAGACAAAACAAAACGACACCAAAAAATGCGATAGATACACAAAATTTGCAACCCTTGTAATGTAAACCTGTTAGATCTTCGTTTACTGTAATCCTACTTTTAGCACACTTTAGACAAGATACCAAACCTTTCCTGATTAGGAAGGGGTGGTATCTTGTCTCCAGCTCTCTCAAGATACAGGTACGCAGAGAATCAATGTCCAGGCTGAATTTCGACTCATCAGTAAAAAACACGCTTCTCCACTGAAGTTTGATCCAAGGCACATGTTGTCGGTACTATGCTAAACGCGCTGTCTTGTGTGCTGTAGTGAACTGGAAACCAACGACGGGCCTTCTGGCATACAATAATCTCTCATGCAGTCGCCAACTGTGGACTGTGAAATTCGGGTTCCAGTAGTAGCACATAGCTCACGCGAGAGCTGTAACAGTCCTGTGTCGCCAAGTTGAAAGTGCTAAATAACGATCCTCATTCGTCGTTGTGGTTCTTGGTCGACCTTGTACAGGTTTTCTCGATATCCTGAAACTATTTCCTATAACTGAAGACGATCTCTGAAGACGCGCTTGCAAATGGCAAGTCTCCAATCTACGACAATTCTGCATCTCATCCCATTATTCACATTTTGCCTGATACACCTTATTAAATTTACCCAACTCTTGCGTGAAGAGCGGCGAATATCTTAGGAGAATGAGCACACAAATCTCAGACCACCTTTCGTGAGCTTATATGCCTCTCACGGTCAAAGCTCCGCTGACATGCACGTGTTCACTTACGTATTCTGAACATTTGCATAATTCTTTGGCGGCATGATTAATACCTTTAGTTCAATACTTTATTGCGAAAATAGACATAATTAGCAAATTCTCTTAATTCTGCATATGATTGTAGGATTTTACCCTTTATTGCCCTCGAGGAGTCGAAATCTAGGTTTTGAACAATTTCACAATAATTATACATGATATTGAGGCTTATGCAGTAAATCGCATGTGAAATATTTTATATGGCTCGGCTAGCAGCGAATTTTGAATAATCTTTATTAAAAGTAGGCGAGGAAAGAAGTTTCAGCAATTTTTATCAAATCTTCGATATTTTAATTTACTTAGAATTTTTCGTAGCGCTCAATTCATTTTTATTTCATTTCGCGAAATTCTTCATAGACTAAAGAAATTATTTTGAAGTGTATATATTCATTAAGTCTTTCTTTAAATCTTTCCTTTGCCAGAGAAAAAAAGGCTTCAAATATTTTTACCTTCCATGTACGATATTTAAATGATGCTTGCCGTTATTCTAAATTCGTAATGCAGCATAAATGATTACATGAATAAAAAAATACGTATATATTAGTGATGCCATGATTGCGTTTCTGTAAAAAAAAAATTTCGTTTTTGATTATATGTGAGAAATAAGAGAAGGCTTTTTTTCAGTTAAGAACGTGAGTTGAAAGTTAGTTTTATTTTTTCTTATTTTTGAACAAGACGAAACGTTTTATTTTGTACTGAGAGGAATACGAGTAAATTTTCTAAGCGAAATTATTTCTTTTGCAATTAACAAACAGAACTAAATTCATAGTTAAATGAAAAATATCACAAAATGTATTTAAGATAACCTTTTGTTTGATCAATAACCACATTGCAATTGACAGTTAAAAATTCATACATAATAAATCTATAACTGAAATTATGTCTCCATTAGTTAACTCAAAAGCCATCTTAAAGTCTAATTAAATAGTCGATAACTTCAAGACTCCAATTGAAGAAACTTTTGAAAAAGACAACGCAGTTTATCAACTATTAATGTAGAATATGCAAAATAGCTTTCTCTCTCTGATTCCCTCTTAACTTAGTTAATCCAAGCTTATATTCTTACTATAAAGTCTTAGCTTACCAAATCACTCATACCAGTTCAAGCATTTTCAGAATGTAGCATATTCGACCTCTATTATTCTGATAAGGTGTTACATCCAACATATATGAATAATTACAATGATTCACTTCAATCTACACATCTATTGCTTGTTGTTATCCTCTATCGCCCTTCTCTTTCCTTTCAGTTCTATTTCACTTTTATAACCACTATCTCTTATTCAATTCACTACGCTTCTTATCTTCCTCTAATTTACTTTATCACGTTTCATTTGGTTGGTAAGGAGTTGTAACTATATGCAATTCAAATTATCAAAAAGTTCTCAGGGTTAGTTAGAACAAAACTGCCCAACGTCACAAAATATGTGTGTTGTAAGGAACGCATTAATTATATTAAGATAAAATACTCCAAAAAATTATCTTTTCATTATTTTAAAAAGATGAAGCAAAATAAATTTAAAACCATTCGAATAGTTCGAGTACATAAAATACAAAACACTCTTCAAAATATATTTCCTTTCAAGAGACAGTAAAAGGCTAAATCATATCTCAGCAATTAAAAAAATCAGAAAAAGGTATTTACAAAAAAAAAAAAAAAAAAACAGGGTTGATAGAAAAATAAAATTACATTCTTTATACATGTAACTCTTCACTTTGTGGGGAAGAATGATTGCATAAAATTATTTTCTGAAAGCTACTCTACTTTTTGAGTTGTTCAAATAAAACGAATAAACTAATTCTTCTGACTTTTTCTTTCTAGATCAAACTATTGGTAAGTATAATGACTTTCATATTCTGCGCCTTTATTCAAAAACGTGGATTTAAAAATAAGAGTTATATATATATATATAAAATTTTGAATTACATAAAACCCAGTGAGAGACAATATTTTTTTTAAAATTCACATACAAACAAATAAGTCATTTCAAATTTCAAATTATAAAAAAATGCAAAATCATGAATGAATCATCAAGATAAAAGACATGAACCAAACCAAAAATAGATAGATACAAACTGCATGCTAAAAAGTAAATGATAATACAATAAACACATTTAACTAAAAAAGAAAATGATAAATTCAACAGAATGTAAATTAAAATAAATAGACAAAAATCTCAGAAATATCAAAAAAAAATGTATAAATTGAAACATTTCTTAAACCAAAAGGTTTTGAGAAAAAAACAGAAAATTGGGGCTTTAGACTATTAAGTTGAGTTATTCTGGATATATATATATATATATTGCTATGCGTGTGTTATTTCATCGATTGCTTCATACAGAAGTAGCAAGAATTTTCAACAACTGGTGACAACTGAAGATTTCGCACTCCGCCCTGTGTGCTAAAATGGAGAACGAAAAATATAAAACATTTTTTTTTTTCAAATTTATTTAACATATTAGTATTTTAAGAAAAATTTAATAATATTTATTTTCAATAGTTAAAATATATAACAACTTTTCAAGAAACTTTTATGCGTATATTTTTGATGTTTTGCTGTACATGTAAAGACAGAACGAAGTAAGATAATCAAGATAACAATGGTAAAGTTGATATATATATATATATATATATATATACTATAACAACAAAAAAACGACGCACCAAGGAATTGTCCGATGGAGACAAAAATTCGCGAATTGGAAAATTATGTACAGAATAGAAAATTATTAAAATTTCAGAAAAATTGAATGATTTATTTCAGAGTTACATAGTTACAAAGTAACGAGCTCAATAAGGTTCTCTAGCTTGGATGCAAGCGTGGCATAGAGTATTAAAGCTCCCTGGTGGTCTCCTGCGGTATTTCTTGCCAAATTTGCTCCAATTGTCAGACTAGGTCGTCAACATTCCCTGGTAGAGGTAGTCGCCTTCCTATCATATCCCAGACATACTCGATTGGAGATCTGGCGTTCTGGCTGGCCAAGGAAGTGTTTGACAAGCTGTAAGACAGTTCATAGCAACACGTTCAGTATGTGGTCTGGCATTATCTTGCTGAAAAATAAGGCCAGGGTACTGCAAAAGGAACGGTAGCAAAACAAGTCTTAGAATGTCGTCGACATACTTCTGTGCTGTAAGTGTGCCTCTAATGACGACCAAAGAGGTCAGGCTATCAAGGGAAATGACACACTAGGCCATAACTCCTGGTTGAGGGCCTGTGTGAATAGTGAAAGAAGGATCGATATGCTGCCCTGGCCGTTTGCAGATACGTCTTCCATGATCGTCAGGACATAGTTGGAAGTGGGATTCGTCGTTTAACACAAAATATTCCCCATCAGCATCACTCCAACCTGATCGAGCCAAGCACCACTGTAATCTGGTTTGACAGTGTGCAGGCGTGAGTGGCAGGTGGCGTAGCGGTCGGTACAAAAGTAGATTTCATTCCATCAGCCGTTTGTGAATGGTCATGGAGGACACTCGAGTGCGGATCGCGCGTCTGATGGCTGATAACGATGAATCAGACGCTGTGACAGCTGATCTGACAATCACTCTGTCCTCCAGATCTGCTGTGGCTCTAGGTCGACCGCTACCATCATGACGCTGAAATGGGCCATTGTCCACCCATTCTTGCCAGCGTCTTCTAATCGCCGCATCGTTTCGACCCATACGACTAGCGATTCTCCGATTTCCATAACCTGCCTCTTTCAATCCATTGGTATGACCTCTTACAAACTCTGATAGTTGCTCGTAAGGAGCTCGAATACTGCTGCGAGACCTTTTTCAGTCATTGAAAGGTATCCTAAATCGCAATGCAACAGAAAATTTGTCCATCCGATTGAGAATTTATTTTCATATACACCTGCTGAGTACGCAGTTCCGATGTACTGTATCTCCCGCTATTCATTCATTGGACACCAAATTTTGATCCATGTTCGGTCCAAATGTTTTTGCACAGGAAATTTCATTACAATCGAGCAACTCCTTCTAGTGTTTCGGTGTTTTTTTTTTTTTTTTTTTGTTACAAGATGTGTATGTATATATATATATATATATATATATATATAAAGTTTAAATTTTTGCAATATATATATATATATATTGCAAAAATTTAAACTTTATATTGGCGATAATCACATAATAACCTGAATTTTCAGTAAACAGTTCTTGAATCCTAAGTCTTAGATATTAAAAATATATCTTGTAATGTAATTGAATCGAAAGAATTCAATTGAGGGGTTAATAATTGGATAACAAAACAAAAAAATTGTAATAACGAATGTTATAATTCACACATGATTTTCTTAAATATACTATTCCTTCATTTTTTGTTAAGACGCATGTTTTATGACTGCGTAAAGATTTTAATGAGAATTTTCTTATATTTTGTGATTGATAAGAGCCGTAGCAAGTATTTCTTATAGAAACTGTTATATTAATAATGGTTAAACGTGTTGAATAAAATTTAATTATAATTTTTGTATCACTTTTTCATTCATTTCTGTAAGTACTGTATTAAATAATTTTTTTAACGATTTAATCTGGATATATTGGTGAAGTGACTTAACAACACGGTATCTCAGCTTTCAGCCCGGTCCAAATTCCTTAACTTGTACTTGTGTTAGAGAATTAACCTGCGATGGTGAAATGCACTTTAGGGAAAACCCCGGATGCATTTCCTTTGACAGCCGGTCCAGTTAAGAATGAATACGGGGGTTAGTGTTTCCTTCTTTCCGTCAACGGATAGCAATATATTACAGATCATTGAAAAGCTGAGAAATAGGCCTATTGAATTATGTACAGTATATTCGATTTATCTCAACAAATAGCGAGTTATATGCATTTGCTTTTCATGATTTCGCTAACTACGCAGTAGTAAAAATGACGCATTGTATAAAATGCCACTCTGAAGAGGAACTTGGATTCTTTTACCACTAATTCATCTAATTTTCATTAAAACTTTGAGGAGTAATTATATTACTCAACTTGTCTGTCACCTCAAATGTTAATCTAATCACAAATTTAAATTTCAACCTAAATTAAAGCACAGATAAAGTTAATAAAGTAACTATTAGTCAACAGTCCAACAACCTATCAATTATGTTAGAAAATACTGTTTATTAGTTTTCAAATTTGGGAAATGCTTTCAACCACACAGTCCAAAATTCCTTACCGCGAGTACTAACAACTTTTACAAAATATCGAAAAATACTCCCACCCGAATATGATGCGAGTAATTCCACCAAAAATTCATTCTATCTTACAGCATTGGATCCTTGTCTTAACATATCATATAGAGACACCAGAAACTCTAGCTCGCATCTTTCTATTACAGTAACTTTTTCTATCTCAGATTCAAATCTCTACCACTTTTGTAAGACTTGATTATTTCTATCCATTCCACTTTTAAAGTTTACTTAATTTGCGTAAACACGTTTTATTGGGTTGATAAGAAGCTAGAAATTTAAATATAAAATCAGAAAGAATCCTCAGATGTTAGTTTAAATAAGTTTCGTGAATAGCCCATGATACGGTTTATTTTCTTAAAATTAAATAGTAAATACAGGTAAAGTATAGGTGGAAATATTAGTAGGCCATTGGGTTAAGTATAATTAGCAATTTTAAATATTAACCTGAAATATTTTCGGTAAAATTTTTGCTACTTTGTTTGCTGAGTCGTAAAGATATTCGTTATGGGCTGTGAGCTTGACTTTTCTTTTGCAACAAGGCAATGCAATGCTTATAAATAAATCAGCTTTTATTACGTATTAATACTTCGGAACCTTTTCTCATTTGAATTAAAAAATTAAAACTCCGTGGGAATGGCTAAGAAAAATCGTCGTTTCGTTATTTAAATATTATTCCTGTAGATTCGAGACGTGTACTATAGTTAGGAATTGAGGATTTTTCTGTTCTGTTGTTGAAACACGTTCAAATGTATAGTATTTCTATACTTCACAGTAAATAATAACATAGTAATGAACCTTTTTTTTTCTTTTTTTATTATATTATTATAGAAATATAACACATATTGTAAATTAAATCCTGCCAATCTTCCGTATGATATTCGGTAATCTCTTCGTTGCAGAAGCAATCCATTTTTCTAAAATTCTATTTTAGATTTAATGGAGTCCTATTTTTTTGCTCATATCTTCGTATTAAACATTGAGATGCACATTATAGAGATAAATCACGAACTATGGGAAATAAAATATTATAAAGAGTGATTGTAAATTACTTCAAAAAATTAAAAGGGATGGCAGTACCCAGACAATAATGTTCACATTGGAAATCTAGAAACGCATTCCACTCAGAGTGTCAGAAAAGCCTTTAAGAAAATATAATCGAGTTATTACTGAATCCTGTCTCTCTAACTATGGCTTCAGGTCCCCGGCCCGCTAAACACAGCCTCTCAGCTTAGAACCGCAGTCAAATGACGAAGTCGACACCTGAGGTGGAACCCTTTCAACGATGGAAGGGGAAAAATAGTTAACGAAATGGGTCAATCCCAATCAGGTGATAAAGACTGAAATGTAGTATGAATATCCAGTAAAAAGGAGCCATCTGTTGCAGATCGAGATTCAACAGAAAGTTAGCCTGAAGAAATATACACGGCTGGATACAAAGATGACAAAGGTTATTCCAACGGCGGAATTTACATTAAATCAAATCATAGTTCCTCGCAGATTTAAAGAGAGGAATCTGAGAGTTGTTTATTTTTTCATAGTGAGTTACTTACTAAAGATGTGTATGTCAGTTCGGTTAAATAATTCTCTGACATGAAATAAATCTGGATTTCTTATGACAGGCGAAGTTCCATTCGATATTCGTCTAAGGGCAGAATAAGTGATAATCCGGGAGCTGTCATTTTAAATAATTTGAAACAGCTTTTTTCGTCCCTTGAGATTCATCCATACTGTATATCTTCTTATGGAGACCTTGCAGGAAACGAGACTAGCTAAAAAGAATGCGTGGGGATTATCAGTTATAACAAATTCATTAACGTGTGACTCTTATTCCAAATAAAATGTTGAGACAAAGTCACGTGACCACCCTTACAAGAGCTCCTACGGTATTCATCCAAGAAGTTCCCTCCATTTTCATTGAAGCAGGCAAGAGTGATTCACTTTAACTCCTTTCTTCAGTGGACATCTCAAGTCTTTGACTTATTCCACTTGAACTAGGTATTTTTCAATCTACACCAAGCATTGCATTAACCCAATCACTTCTAACACTATATTGCGGCAGGCGTTGTTTTCGTCGAGTCATGGGTTCAAGCAATGATGCAATCAAATCCGTCCGTGTAGCAGGGGTAATGTACTTTAAATCTGGTTGAAGTCTCCTCCCTCTGGAGAAGTGAGGAAGTTTCGAGAGGGATGTGGTAATTCAGTTCCAACTTGTTCTAATCACTTAACTGAGGCGCAAAATTACGAGGTTCATCATCGCCAATATCCATCGTGTTGCTTCTCAATGTGACGCTAATAAGCAATCACAGCATTATGGACTTAGTCTAACCATGTTGGGGTTGCGATAGCCTAATGGTCATGGTCGCTGACCAGCGGTTTTCGTCGTGTCGCGGGTTCGAGCCTTGATACCACTGAAGACCCGCCGTGTAGCCAGGGCTGATGTATGTTAAATCTGTTCGGGGTCCAAAGTCCTCCCAATGGTGTGATGTGGAAGTTAGAAGAGGGAGTGTCAGTTCAGGTGTCGTCCTCGTCACTTGACCGAGGTTCAAAATTGCAAGGTCAGTCGCCAATAGCCCTTGTGTCACTTCTAGCGCTACATAAGAAAACCAAACTAACCATATTGGTCTTTAAGGACTTACAGGTAGTTAGAAACAACAAAAAGTTAGCCGATGCAGACACTATTCTCTGAAACCGTCTCACATCCTCGATGCTTCGGACTTTTATCGTGATAGCGTCGTCTCAAACGACTTCGTAAATGCGCGTTACACATACGAGAAATTGGCAAATATGCGCATCTTATATACGGTCAAATAAGACGAGACGGACATGAAGATAGTAGCGAAAGAAATTTTGATGCATCGCATTCCATACCATTTCAACTTCGATAATGTTAATAGAATATTGCATTTGACGAGACACCTTCCTCGGAAGATGCCATCACGTGAATCGTTGTTGAAACGCATAACATAAAACCAACAGCAGAAGTTTGCGAAAGGGTATCTATTTTGAATATTTTTCTCATTTGAATGAAATTGTCTGCCTTTTTATTACGGTAAATTCTTTTTTTTTTTTTTTTTTTTTTTTGACAGTTGAAGACGTTTAACTTTGTATACTTTTTTAATACTCTGATTAGATTGCGGCCTTAGGTTGCACTGCAAATACTCTTCTTCCTGGAGTGGCTTTCCTCATCCTTCTGATTTTGTTGAACTTGTATACGAACACATCCCATGTGTCATAAATTTTAAACAGCAATAATTTCCTGAAGGATGTTTTTGGTGGAGAAATTGAAAAGTTTCCGAAGCGAAACTCAATAAAATGTTGAAAATTAATAAATAAAACTAAAATAAATAATGCAGCTTTTCCGTGAATCACTTTTTTGAAGTAATAAAATAAATTGTTTTATTTCCGCTGATTTTATCCTTAAATTAAAGCTACCCCTATAGCAAATGCTTTTCATCGTAACGATATTTCTTAGAGAAATAAACTTAATATAAGACTGAAAACTTATGAATTAATACATGTCTGTTAATAATAATTTAAAATGCATTTATGTACTTTTGTATTTTTTTTTTTTTAATTCTTCTCTCGTAATGTATTTCAGATAAAACTATAGTTATGTTAGGTAAGTATTTTTTCATCGTTTCTTTGTTATTTGATAAAAGTACTATGAGATATTCACACTAAAAATACATTTTATGAAGATTTGAAACTGAAATTTTATTTTTCAAAATTATTTTCCGGAGTAAAAAAAGTATTTGTAGCAAAAACAAGAGAAAATTCTAATTCTTTTTCCAGAATGAATGTGATTTAATGTTTCGAAAAATATTCTTAAAATAAAGATAGCTATATATCTATCTCTAATAGCTTTAGTGTAGATTTAATGAGCTACAGTTAGAGTTAAAGGCGCAAAAGCTACAACTTGCTAACTGCGCCAAAAATTTGTTGAACAAACATTTCGACATTTGAAAAGGAAGTAAAAGTTAAAAATTGGTTGTGTCTGTCAAAAAGGAGAGTCGGAAATAGAAAAATATCACTAGACTATTCCAAGGGTGCTTCACGCGACTTAACTAGACAGTGAACCTCATTAGAGAGATAAAAATCCCTATAGTAACTCGAGATTATGATTCCCGTACTTGTCTAAATATGCGTATTATGTATGAGAAATCCACAGACCCTATGTGAAAAACCATTGTAAAATATTTATTGAGGCGTAAGAATTCTCCCTGAATCGATTTATTATCTTCAATATGAGTGAAACTGATTAGACCTTATTTCCCTTTTCTTTTAATTATTTGAAATAGAAATCGACTTATCTACAGATCAAATTTTCAATATAACCAGGCAAACTCGGGTTCAGAATTTTAATTCAGACATTTTGTAAGAAAAGGCTAAATAGCTTAATATTGTTTTATTTTATTTATCATTTTACCTCATACAATATTAGCATAACATGTTCCTACTACTTTATTTTAAAATAAATTTATTGCTTCTTTTGTAGATGATGCTATGGAAAAAATAGGTAAGTTTCGCAATGTTTCTTAAAAACCTTTTATAACAATGATAATATTTTTAACTAGCGAAGTAGTAAGTAATAAATAAAAAAAGATATAACGTATTCAAAATGGATATATTTTATAAAAAATAATGTAAATATTTATTTTAGAATAAAATGTAATAAAACAACAAAAAATAAATCTGGTTAAATTCTTAACGACTATGATTAATCTTATTAGTAAGGATAAAATTATGATGCAACAGTTCAAAATTAATCACAACAAATCATGATGATACAGTTCAAAATTAATTCTCTATTGATTAGTATGGTTAAGAAATTTTTAAATGTTAAATTTCTTTTCATTATTACAATAATTTCGTAAAGTGTTATACTCTTTTCAGAAATTTAATATTAATTTTCTATCATGATTAATAAGCATATGTTTTAACTTCTAGTTTCAGAATGTTTTATATTGATCTAAGCGTTAATTTTATCCTTACTAATAACATCAGACAAAAATGTTTCCGATCACGGAGAAGAATATGTTTCTTATTTTCACAATTAATTCACGTATTCATTCCATTTAAAATTATAAAAGAATAACTAAGATTAAGAAACGTTGAAAATTTTTGAAATTCAAGCACCTTATAAAATGATAAAAACAAGGTGGCAAATTTGCAAATCTTTTTTTCTATCGTAGTTATCATAAGTTTTGAACTAAAAATTATGAGAAAATAAAGAATTTTGAAATGATTTCTTGGTATTAAATATGTCTTTCTTATGCTTAGTATGATGCAAGATATTCAATTTGCGTTTTAAATTATGTGTGCAAAGATTTTTTAAAATAATATAAAAAGTAAAAGTAAAAGAAGGAACAGAAATTTTTCAGAATTCTCTCTGTTGCAATTATTAGCCACCCAAGAGGCTATTGTTTTAGTTGGATCACTTTTGGCGTACCAGATCACTTTTCAATTTCTTATCTTTGGTTTAATTTTCATTAAATTTCGCTTAAATATATTTAATTGAACAATTTATCCTTTTGTTTTAATTTCAACTACATTTAGCTTAAATATATTCAATTTAATTATTTATCGTTTGCTTTAATTTTAATTATATATAGCTGTAATAATAATATTCAATTTTATAATTTATTGTTTACTTTAATTTTAATTACATTTTGCTTAAATATATTCAAGTTAAAAATTTGCCGTTTCCTTTAATTTTAATATCGGAAAAGTTTACTATTGTCCATTTCTCGATATTTCAACGTTTATTTAAATTATTATATTTAATTAAGTAATTTAATAATTATTATAAAAAAGCGCACCTTGGGTGGCTAAATCCGGTCTTTACAAAACTTTGCATAGATTTTTTTTTTTTTTTTTTTTCATTTTTATGTATGTTTTGATCTAAGAATTATGAGAAGAAAAAAAAAATGTTTTGAAATTATTTTTCGGTATTAAATAAACATTTTAAGAAACGTCATTGCTTAGAATAATGTAAAATATTTAATTTACGCATTTTAAGCTGCGTGTTCAGTTATTTTATAAGATATCATAAGAAATTACAAAAAATTATTGAGAGGAAAAGAAAGTTAAAAAGTATTCTTATCATATTTTATTTTAAAAAATAAAAATAAAGTATAAATACTTATATTATATCAAGTTAGATTCAAATATAATTGCGAAAATTTTGCATCCTATTTATTGGTTCGTTTCTTCTTGAATAAATTAGGAAAATTTAGAAATTTACGGAATCATATAATTTACAAATCGGATTCAAATAATATTGAGTAAAAGAACATGAGTTATATATTATTTGTTTCAAATTGCCAAAATGAATAATTAAGAAAATTACAAGAATATTTGCAGAACTTCGAAACTACAAGAAGTTTATTTTACAAAACAATTTATTGTCCTACAAGTAATCAATAAAACCAACTAAGTACATTGTACTAGAGATTATATACATATCATCCCCATCTAATAATCTCTTTCTACAAATATTTTTCAATCACAGATAGCGTAAAGGATCATATGGGTAAGTGTATTTTTTTTTATTCATTCTTACAATTTTCCTTAATATACTGTGTGATCATAATTAAATAAATAACACCAATAAAAAACGAATTTTTTGGACATGGGCTTTCTTACAAACTTCACACTTTGCGTAACATAATTTTTTATACCTTAAATTTTAAGAGCAAAAGAGAACGTTGAGTCAAATTGAATTAATTCAATAATTATTTTTCATGATTTATTTTATTATTTGACGTTTATAAAATTTATCATCAAAAATAGTTAACAAAAGAGAGTTTAAATAATAACCCCTTCATCTTGGTGACGGATATGGCGACTTGGTGAGAAACTTTCCGTAAAGTTTAATTCTATAAATCATTAGTTTTTCTCAATTAATTTTTATTAATTATAATTAAATTATCGTATTTTCATCCAAAAAATCGTGTATGGAAAAATTTCAGCTCAATTGAACGCCTTAAAATGTGAGAAAAAAGCTCTTTTGTAGTCTTGACCCAGACATGTAATGTGAGAGGAAGAAAATCTATTAATAATTAGTTTTAATCAATTAATTTTTATTAATTATAATTAAATTATAGTATTCCATTCAAAACAATCGTGTATAGAAAATTTCAGCTCAAATGAGAGCTTTAAAATGTGAGAAAAAAGCTTTTAATGTTTTGACCCAGACTAAGTTACAATGTGAGTAAAAGAAACCCTTTAAAAAAACGTTCCGCGGTGGAGAGAGAGCAGGTGTTTCTTTTCTTTTCCTCCCCCCCCCCACTTTTCTGTATATTCTTCGATAAGTGACAATGACAAACAATTTTAAAATTGCTTATGTAAGACATAAAACTGTGTTATGCTTGTACGTTTACATATTTATAAAAACATAATGTGTACAAAGTTTACACACATTACGTAATATCTTCGTTGAGGAGAAATAAGCTTGTTTTATGCCAAGTTTAAGTAATCCTCACTATTTTTATATTAAAACCAATGTAAGTCTTATTTTAATGTTGAGATATCTCTATACATATGTATCTATTTATGAAAAGCAATCACGAATGACTATGTGCGGGCAATTCATAATCAATAGCTGTGTATTTACATTTGTAAATCGTGTATTTACTTCTAGGTCGTGTATTTCACGTCTTGCATAACATATATTACATTCATAGTATTAAAGATTTGCGAAGTAATTATAAACAAAACATTTTGTACACTAATATAATTCTAACTACAAAAATAAAATTTATTAAAATTTTAAAAATTTTGAGTATTCTTGTTCAAATTTGCCGAAATTTTTTTACAAATTTTATATAATATATAAAATTCGTGACTGTTTATGAAAACAATTATATTCAACGAACAGGAAATAATCTCATTTCATTGAAAAATATGAACCCAATGGATAAAGTATATTTTGAGGAAAGTGTACCGGAATCCCCTGAAAACCCGTAGTTTGAGAAAAACGCAAATACATATATTTTACTCTATGGTGTGGTACATTATTCTTATGTAACTTTAAAAGACAATTTTCGCACATTGTACTTATCAAATTATCATAAATGATACATCTACGGAATCAGCGAAGCGCCCTCTACTTTTTGACAGCGAAATCGAAAAATGCTAAGTTTGAAACATCTTGGTTACCTTAACTGAAAAAGTCTAGCTCATTAAAATAAGCACTTTGATGATAATCCTCAACATTAAATATATAATTCAGATAACATTTTTCTACCTTCGCCAATATTTCGGTAAAGAATAGTTTAATATTTTCTAACTGCACCTGGACAAAACTGGTATTGATCATAATATCTCAAAAGGAATTAAATTATGATGTTGATAGTTTATTGAAGTGACTTAATTAACATATTTAATTTCCAAAAGTTAACTTCTTATTAGGGTCGCTATTTTTTCGTATAATTGATTTCTTATGATAAATGAGCCTAAACTTTTAATTTTGCAAAATTCTGCTTATCAATTTGTGATTGATTGTGTTTCCTGAATGCTAAATGTTTTTAAACATTTCAAAACATAAAGTTGTTTGTTCAATACTTTTTAAAGGTATTTTCACTAATCTCGATGGATTTTTTTTTTTTTTTTTCAGTTCTGAAATTACAAAAATATTGGGAAAAAATTATTATTACGGGAAATATAAATTATTACATATGGCTACTAAATCTGAAAAAAAAAATTATACAACTCTGAATTTTTTGATTCATCATGTAGTTAAACCCATACATCCAGAATTTCATGTAATTGCATCCAAAAGTTCCGGAAATATTCAAAACAAAATTACGACCCCAAATACGACAGCATCAACGGATCTTAGACTATTTACTCTTGATGCCTTGGGTTTGCTAGCTGTCAATTCCTTTATCTCTCCGTGCTGTAAAAGGCGAAGAATACTACGAAAGCTCTACTACTGACGTCTTCTTACCTATTTATTTTTATAAAAAAAAGCCAGTAATTTTTCTGGATATTAAACTGATTATATCAGCATAAAACTTTTTTTCAGATGGTGTGGTACCCGGAATGTCTGGTAAGAACATCTAACTTGTTTCATAAAACTACTTTTTTCTGTTAAAAAAAAAAAAAAACAACTTTCTGAGATTCTTCTCAGAGCATAATATTCCACCAATAAAATACTCATTATCTAAATTTCTCTCAATTAATTTAAAATTGAACCAAAAAAATAATGAAACTGTATATCGCTATGTAAACTCTAAAAATTCACAAAATTCCTTTAAAAACACACATACACACAAATAACACAATATTTTTTATGAAGCTTTTAATTACTAAAGTTTTTATAAGGAAGCTATATTCAACTTTTAAATGACGACTTAATTTTTAGTTTAAAAACATCCTAACTTGAGAAAAGATAAAATTCTGTATTTTGCTATTGTACAAAATTACAGATAATTATTCGAGAATCATCTCTTAGATGGGGATTATCTGAGACTGTTCGAGATCTTTCTACTTAAACAGTAAATTTAACTCTAGTTATTCTAGGAGAAATATATGTATTTAGCCTTTCTATGAGAAATTTCGGAAACCTACGAATATATAAGTCTTTGCAAAGAAGTAATGATGATAAATGTACGACAAGAAATATTTCCACAGCGCGACTTAAAAGATTGAAATGCTAATTTATTTTAATAATATATTCCCGTTCTCAAATATTGTTTAAAAGAACTGTATCTGATGATAAAGTATAAAATAACATTCAACTGAAACGGTATTGCATTGTTCAACAAAACAGTAATTTTAACTTGAATCCACTTAAATTCAAAACATTGACAGAGATCCGCTATCGAAATTCGAATTACTCTGGGTAAAAATTATCAATATATTTCTATATTTTCTACTGTGTATCAACTGCCCTGTGAAATTTTCGAACTGTCCTGGTAAATTAAAATACAAATATAATTCAATCTTCAGAATTATTACTCTAAGCTCATTGAAGTTTTTTGCGCGAGTGTGTCAAACATAATCGAAATCTCAAATTAAATAAAACGAAGACATTAATTTTTAGAAATCTTTAATAAAAAAACATCCAGAACTGATTCTCAAAGACCGCAAGAACTAGTGATTCTGGCTTAAGATTTCGGGTCATTCGTTTCTAAAAATCTCAAAAGACCACAGACATAAACTTTTTTATTATCGATTTTAAAATGTTCATATTGTCAACAAATGGTTTTTGATATTGTCAACAATAGTTTTGTAAGCAAATTCCTAGTCATACTTTAGTTTTAAAACAAGAAGCCACTCTAGATTATTTTAATGAAGTTTAATTTACTTTAGAAATTATTGAGTGGAAACGTATAAATACAACGATTCCAATCTGTGAAAATAATGCTTCGGTTGATTAATGATTTTTTTTATTTCTGGTTTTCCCTCTAGTAACTAAAACATTATTCATACTTAAGTATTTCTTACTTAATAAATTATTGCTGAACTTCGTTTCGAATTAAATAGTTATATTTCCAAACATTTTGAATGCTTATAACTGATCGTTGTTGACAACCTGTTTTCCATACGATTCCCATAAAGCATAATGAATTCAATTGTCAGTTACAAGCAAGTAATAGACGTTAATAAATTGATGAAAAAAATATTTCCAAGATTACTTACACGCGATAAAATGAGTCTAATTCGTCGTACATGAAAATATACGAAATAAGAAATTGAAATAAAAATTTCAACTGGTGTAGACACAACAATTTTTAATTTTCGGCACAATTGATTTGGTTGATTTTAAATTTTAATAATAGTCATTCTATTAAAGAGGATTTTTTCATCAGAAGAAAATTCTAATTAAAGATTATTTACTACTCTAAAGTTAAATAAGTGTACAATATACCACATATTTTTAAAGAGTTTTTCTAATGCATATTTTTATTATTCTTTAGATATGATACAAAATGCAAAAGGTAAGTTCATTAATCAGATTTTAATACTTATGTGTTTCAACCTAAAACTTTTTTAACCTATATGAATTAATAAAATACTTAAAACTTCAAGAACATTAAATAATATATACATAAGATTATAAGGAATATAAAATATGAAATGCACATATAAAAACATATGTTATCAGGGAGGCTCCCAAAGTAAATTTCGTCACTTTTTGGACGGAAACTTTATTGCCAAAAAAAATAATAATAATAAATGACATCATGAATTATACAACTTGCACTATTTTTCGGTACAGTCATCATCGATATTGAGACATTTGTCGTAATGAGTTTCAAAAAACCACTCTGGTAAAACTCGATGCAAGGAAAAGTCTCACAGCCTGTTCTGTCATAATATTGTTTTGGATGTGACGTCCCGAGAATGCAGGGAGCAGGTGAAAGTCCGATGGAGCAATATCGAGGCTGTAATCCGGATATTTCACTCTTTCCCATCCGAAGCAATGAATCTGATCTAGTGTGAGCTTTGCTGTGTGTGGTTTTGTGTTGACTTCCACAAAATCTGTTCCACAAAGTTTGGAGAGGGAGTCACTACCACTACCCCCAAGTGCCATTTATACCGATGTCAGTACACATCGCTCTGCCGTTGCGATTTGTACTCGAATAACCTCATGAACGTCGATCAGCGGTTACTCTTTCTTCTTCGTCACTCTGCGAATGCTTCATTCTTTCTCCGCTGACGCTACTTCCGTTGTTGAACCAGCAAAGAGTGCAGATTCTTATGGCTATTGTTTGTTTCACCTAGTGTACCATCCGCTTTTTAAAAAAAATGTCGAAACGTACTTTCGAAACATCCCTCATACATGTTTATAAATTCTGTGAATAAACTTCAAAATTGTAATCCTCTTTTGAAGGTAAACGTTATCAAGAGCAAAAGTTTCATGTATATTCTACCTGAAACGAATAATATAACTAGCGTGTAGCCGATTTCTACATAGATTTTAAACATATAGCAATATCATAACAATTAACTATTGCCGATAACTCACCTATTAATAATAAATCAATCTACTTATGAAAAGGAAAATATATGGAGATAAGTAAATGATTGTTTATTAACGTCGCACTACGAATAACATGAAGGCTAATGACAACAAATAGATTTTGAGAGCTGACACTCCCTTCTCCAAATTTCCACTCCATGCTAACGAATTCACTTGAAACCTCGACAGATTTAACATGAATCAGCACCGTTACATGGCGTGTTTTTTGTGGCATCAAGGCTCGAACCCACGACTCGACGGAAAGAACACCGGTCGCAAGTTCACAACCATTACCACTCGGCTACTGCAGTTAAAGAGATAAACGAGAAAAAAAAAACGCCAAATTATGTATTCAATCAAAAAGTTTTCAACAAAGTAATTCGTTCGGGATCAATATTTTCAATCGAATTCACATTAATAGTAAAAGCCATGCTCTCTTCTAAATGATATTAAAATAAAACTTATATTTTTGTCATTCTTCAAAAACACTCCTTCGATCAAAACTCAGTGGAATTTCTATACTCATCATTTTTATCTTTCAAACTATTGCACTTTTTCTTCGCTCGAAATCGATAACTATTCTCCCCGAGCTTTTTTCTTATCCCATCTCAAGCTTTATTTTCCCTTTTCAACTCTATTGTTGACTTTCGGGGGAGAAAAGGCTTTTCGTCACTTTTGGGGGATTTTTTCCTCCCCCGTAATGGACGGTCTATTTAATTTCAGTGACAGCGGCGATTCAAACCCTCGATCTGTTGGTCCGGATAAAAATTGACCTTTCCTCTTTAAAATGTCTATTCTTTTCTGAAGCTCATAACCTTTCCTAGCTTTTACCCTCAAACTGGCTGAAATAATGAAGTGAAATTGAACTTTGAACTTATATCTGTCATTTTTATTGACGCTTTAAACAACCAAATTGAGAAAGAATTCCCTGTCGGTTAAGTTATTAAGGATGTTTTGTTGTTGAAGAGAGCCACAGCTTACTCCCCGTCCAGTATCATCGAGATGCTACGAAGAGAAACAGTCTGAACGATACCTGCAGAGAAGGTCGCCCTTCCAGTAATTACCTTACTGTTGTTTTGAGTGTTCTTTTAGGTAATATCCGTGACGTAATCGGTTGTCTCCAGTTAAAATGGTAGGTCTATTTGACGCATGAGCCATAGACAGAATATTACTAGTTATGGCTTACGTGTTGGTGTCTTAGTTAGACATGCAAGAGGAAAGTTGACGTCGGTATAATATGCAGTCAGTAGTTCTAGGCTGTGCTTCCATCTAGAGTTCAAATCCTGAGTCACCATTTCGACGAGAACAGGTTTTTCGCCAATTTAGGGATGATTTCTTTCGCTCCGTGGCAAACAGATTGGTTGACCTAGTGTGATGGGGCAGGTTCGAACTCTCAATTATCGGGTAAGAAGAAAATTGGTCTAGTCATCTTTGTGGTGCCTTAAATAAGGGAGTCGGAAAGGAGTTCTCCGGGAGGGTCAGTTATTAATGCATTTTAACTTTTGTCGTCGTTCCTGAAGAGAGCCTCCGCAGACTCATTAAGATTATCTCAAATCCGTTATTAGAAATAATATTAAAATTGTAATGGGATTATGTCAGTTAAATAAAATTATTTTGGTAGCGAATAAAACACAGATTGAAGTGTAAGTATGAAACTGTGAATATTTCATCCATGTTTTTGAATTCATTCAAATGACAGATGCCTCTCACAATGAAATACACCTCTGGTCCCTTACATGATCATTGAAGGTGTTCTTTAATTTGATCTGGTTTCATCTGCAATTTTTTCAGGAAATAAAAACTTATTGAAACTACTTATATTTTACTCATATAATAGCAGAGACATGTTAATTTACACCAAATTGTATCATCGAGGGATAATTCTTACTTATATTTATCATTCAATTAAAACTTTAAATTGTTGAGTATTCCCGTTTATATTGTGGTCAAGTAGTCATGGTCGTGAGCTTCGTGGTACGTTAAATCTGTTGAGGTCCCCAGTCCATTCATTAGCATGGAGAGAGGAATGCCAACTCAGATGTCATGCTCGTCATTTGACTGAAACTCAAAATTAAGAGGTCCTTCCCCAATAGTGCTCGTGGGGCTTCTTAGTACGATATTAATAAGCCAATCAAACTCTTTCAAATTCTTCTAAATATTTTGAATGTCATTTATTTATAAAATTGTTCGCCTTCACATATAAATATATAGAGACAGAGTGAGAGAGAAAGTAATCCAGCTTAACAGTCTAAAGCCTGTGACAACAGTAAATATATTATTCTACACTTTTATACTTTCAAAAAATTGTAAGGTTTTTAAAAAAAATTTAATTTTTTTTTTTCAAATTGCTTGATATTTTGTTTACTTTTTGTACTTTTCTGACAAATTATATATATATATATTTCTTTAAGAAGTTTATTTAGGTAATTTAAACACTATAATGTCTCAATTTTTCGATTTTAACATGTGCTAGCTTTTTTTTTTTTTTTTTTTTTGAGAAAATGGCTTTAATATAAATACGTGGGCAGTAAAATAACGGATACTTGGAGTTAGGTTCAAAATATCGACTTTATAAAACATTATGGTTACAATAAATGCATTCGATTTGCTTAAAGTATATTTACATTGCTAAAATGTATTTAATTTGATATTTTATGGTCTTTTTTCATGTTAATATCCAAACAGAATATTATTTTCTAATTTAGTGATTTTTTTGTTTACTCTTATCTTAATATTTAAATTAATAATTGATTCTTATGGCAAAATCGACTATTTTTATTCTTTTTGATGTTAACATCGGCAATATTTTTGTTTTTTGAAAGCTTTTCTTGTAAAAATAAATAAATAAAGGTACTTTCTTTTCTATTGAAAGTAATAGCCTCTGTGGTGCCTGAGTCTTATAAATATGCTTATTTTACGCTAATTAATATTAATTTTGAAAAATTCTACGTTGTCAGAATTTAACAGAAAAAGAAAAGAAAAAACGCTTGTACATGTTAAATTAGTAAAGCAATTTTTTTACATGTTGTAACATTAAATTTTGCTTAATTGAACTTTTAGCTTTGTATTTGATGATAAAAAATTTACTGAAACACGTATATACATAACCATGTAATTAGAATTTATTTCAATGTATTTTTTGAAGCGCTAATTTAATAATTATGTAATTATGTAGTTCATAACATTTGAAGCCGAGATCATTTGAAACTATTTTCGTAACATAGGTAAATATCGAACACACTTTGGCGATAATTTTACGTATTGACTGATATTAAATAAATCAGTCAATAGCGTTCGTATTTGAACTTTACATTCTTTTCTAAGTTTGATTGATTCATTTTGTATGAAAAATAAATATTTTCCTCAATGATAATATACAGTTAGAGTTCTTCCCTGTCATGAAAGGCATTTAGTCGTAAGCTTACATTTTTTAAACAATTCAAAATTATAAACATTATCAAAGTTAATAAACTAGATACAAATATTTTTATCTTAAAAATCATGTTAATATATTAACTTACTAATTGTGTAAAAATATTACTTTTTACAGATAAGACTAAGGATATGATGGGTAAGTAATTTCCTTAAGAATAATGCTTCAAAAACCGCTTAACCTCTTAATACAATTAAATATAAGAGATAAATCTATCATAATTATTTTTACATAGCAAATAGACACTGTCTTTTGTTACGTGTAACAAATAGGAATTATCTTTTGTTTTTCTCAATAATTCGATAACCAATAAGAAATGCTTAGAAAATTAAAAATTTTGCACTACAAACTGTATTGCAAGTTAAGAATATAGCATTTAAAGCTGAGCGTTATTTACAATTTAGTTAGCGCCTATCTTTTAAGGCGTATTTCAGTTTCGGATGTTCACAAAACAATAAATAGATTGGCATTCTATAGCTAAAACGCTTTGCATTCATCAGTGTGAAAAAACCTGAATTTATTTACTTATTTTTCTTTTTGTAAAAAATAAAAAAACACGTCGTTAAAGTACATTAACATAAAATAAAATTATTGACTAAAAATATCTAATTATCGTTATTATATTGCAAAAAAACGTTGTTTAGAAATGAATCAAAAGATTAGGATATAAACAAGCCTTTTTAAATATACTTCAGCCTTAAGATTGTTTATCTAGCCTTGGTAGCCTAGTTCTCATGGCCGCGGAGTCGTGGCCTGCGCTGTTTTTGTTGAGTCATTGGTTCGAGTCCGGATGCCATTAAAGCGGCGCTGATGCACATTTAATCTGGTTGAGTTACAAGTCCTCCCCAGAGCGTGGTGTGGAACTTTGGAGAAAGAGATGCCAGTTCAGTCACTTAGAGACTCAAAATTACGAGATCCGTCACTGACAGCCCCCGTGTTGCTTCTAAGTGCGACGTTAACCAGTCAATTAAAATTGTCATTTTTTTTTCTTAGTGTAACGAACGAGCTTTGAACAATTTCAAATTCAGTATTGTTATGAATCAAACTCTTTTAAGTCTCTTTGATATGTAAAGGACTACACACCTCTACTGACACAGACGCCATGGAATGCGAACTTAAAACAAGGGGCCACTTGATTGAAAAAATAGGCAACAAAACGCCCAGTCAATAGGCCCAATAAACACGAAGAAAAACTAAGCATCTCCTCCCAGTGTTTATGGATGTAGTCCGAAAATCTCGATAAATTCTCCAAATATTCTTCAATTAAACGCACTCTTCATATCCGTAACTGCTGAATCCTTTAAAAGGCAACAATAAAACCTACAAGCTCCTTTGTTAACATCACTCAAGAGCACCAACTGATGAAGCCACCAGGGGGCAGATCCTACTAGCAAACAACTAGAATCTCGAATCTAAAAGGCCCCACATTATGAGAAATTCATAGGAGGAAAAAAAAGAGAAATTCGCAGCCATTCGATACTTGCGCAATTTTTCAATGCCTAAAACAAAGTTATTAGATTTGATTGCTTGTTAACATCGCATTGAGATGCAACACGAGGGCTAATGGCGATGGATCTCGGCATTTTTAGTCTCAATCAAGTGGCGAGGACAGTATCTGAACTGGCACCACCAATCAAAGTTGCCACACAACACCTGCGGGAAAACTTAGGAGCTCGACAAGATTTAACGCACATCAACCTCGCTACACAGTGGGGTTTTAGTAACGTCAGAGCTGGAACCCACGACTCGACGAAAACAATGCCGGCGGCGAGTCCGTAACCATAACTACTAAGCTACCGCTACCATAGTAATTCTTACCTACAAAAATTGTTAGATTACATTTAAAAGTTTTATTGAAACATAATTATTTTAAGGGAATTTATATGTATTTTTTCTCTCTCTTTTAGATAATATCCAGACACTTATCAGTAAGTAAAATTTGAATTTCATTTCATACCATAAAGTATTGTCTATAACAAATAAGTATCCCGTGTACCTTGGCAAATTTTTTGGGTGCGATAGCGATTTAAATCTGGCGAATTGGTTTTTTAAAACCCTGATGATAACTTCTCTTTCTGGAAACATCTACATAGGTCACGTGTTTTATTTTCTCGACTTTATTCGTTGAAAGCAACCGACGATTTTCTTTTTTTTTTTTTTTTTTGAAAAACAGCAGATGATATTTTAAAGATACGTCACAAAGGTAGTATATTCTGTTTGCAAAGAATGAACAAATTTACTCTTCTTTGGCAGAACTATTATTAAAAAATTTATTTTCTTATAAACATTACCGTTTAAATTTAGTATATGTTGTATTAATTTCTTTAGTTTAAATATTTAGTTATAAATAATAATTATTAGCCATCCAAGGGGCTATTATTTTAGTTGGATTACTTTTGACGTACCAGATCACTTTTCAGTTTCTTATCAATTGCTTCAAATTAAATTCCTTTGGCTTAAATATATTGAATTGAATAATTTATCGTTTGCTTTAATTTTAATTACATTTAACTTAAATATATTCAATTTAATAATTTATTGCTTGCTTTATTTTTAATTACATTTAGCTTAAATATATTCAATTTAATAATTTATCTTTTCTTTTCATTTTAATATCGGAAAAGTTTGTTATTGTTTTGTTCTCGATATTTCATTTTGTTTACTTTAATTCTTATAATTAATTGAGTAATATTATAATAATTATAAAAAAGTGCACCTTGGGTGGCTAAATCTGTTCTTTGCAAGGCTTTACATAGAACTTTTCCAAATCTTATTTTATTCTTTGCATTCTGTAATAATATATAAATAAAAATAACTATAATGTATAATAATTTTTATAATAGTTACAAATAATTAACAATATTATATCTATAATTATAATAATAAATATTAATTATAATTATTGTTTATGTAACTTAATATTATGTAAATAATTATACATAATTATAATTTAAGAAATCACAAGTGTGCATAATTATTATTTTTATAATTAGACACTTTTTATGTTCTTTTATAATTAGACAAAATTATAATTTTTTTATTGTTATGAATAATTATATTTTTATAATTATACATAATTATAAGAATAAATAATTAAATATTTTAGTTTATTCCACATACTTATTATAAACCTAGCATTTTCATTTAATAGTGTTTAAATTTGCCATTTTCATTAAGAGAATCCGTTTCGTTTTCATTTACTGTTTATTTTTGATGTCATTTCTTACGTATCACTACTTAAACGACCTCTTTTACCACTCACCATCTATTTCACTGAAATCGCCAAGAGGCACCTATACTTTCACCGTTTATCGTTAGCACTTATTATTCAGAAATACGGGTCTTTAATTAAACCTGTATTACGATTCCAGGGTGATAATCAAATATACAGAAATAGATTCTAATAATTAGACTCAAAAAAAAGGCGAAGAAACCTTTGTCTTTCAGCGTTATTTTCTGACGTCTGTACGACAAAAATTTTGAGTTGTTCTACAATTTAACCTAATTACATATTCGGAATAACAACAATTTTGAAAATTCCATAGAAGAGAAGATATCGTATACAAATGTTCTAATTTATTTTTAAAAAAAAAACCTATTCATTCGGTTTTTAACTTGATATTTTACATTTTATAATGCATTTTAAAAGATGCTTGTCATGTAGGAATTATTTAAAACATAAAAATTTTCATTTCTATGTTAACTGTTTCCGCAATTTTTTTTCTCGAAATTGCATAAATCGAATTAAAATTTCTCCTTAAATTAAGTAAATTTCTACGACGGGAATTTTTACCGCGAAATAACTCAAAATGGTCCAGGATACATTATTTACTGACAAAGCGAAAAGACGCGGTTACGAATATTAACTTATTCAAACGAATAATAATTTTCGGGTATGTCATTTAATTTCAAACAGCAGTTATATTGAGCTGAATACTTTAATTATTAGCGTTCCTTAAACATCAGTAGTTCACTCGATATATCGATAACTCTATAATAGTATCGAAACTGTTTTATCGATATTTTCTCCTCGGTTAAGAGTACGTATAGCACTACAACTTATTTAACTATCACTAGCACTGCCGATGGACTGAAGTTCAATTACCAATATTGAAAATTGCGACACAAAGCTAAAGGCTCAGTCAATGGTATAGAACTCTGCAGTATATATTGTGAAGAAAGGTTTATACCACATAATGCGCAAGGCACGTTATTTCATTCCAATAAGAGAAGAAAGGCTTTATTTTAAATTCATGATTCGATCACTAGAATAGTTCACCAATGCCGTGGAATCCAAAACGCGAAATGTAAAGAATGTAGGAGAAAAAAGATATTATCTGAGGAATATCTTTTTCTGTCAAATCATATTCATTTAAGACAAGTTGCGAAGAAATGGTTCGTCAAAGTTTTACATTACCTACAAACAAAGAACATTACAAGAACCTACGAACATTTATTTGGATAAAATCCTTTTTTTTATATATAGCTCTAACTGTTAGAGACTTGGGAGGGGGTATGGGATCGCGCAAAATGGCTCCAGCAGCGCATTTTTCAAATGTTCTACGATTTTTTTTTAAAAAAAAAAAAAAAAGGTGAAAAAGTGTGTGATTTTATGTATATTTAAATAAAAATGCTGAAATTATGTATATTTTAATAATTATACAAATTGTATTAAGCAAAATATTTGGTATTATTAACTCCCCTTGAGAAAAGAGCCAGAATTTAGAGTAATTCCAAGCAATGTGGCGCCGTTTTCTTTCCGCCGCCAAGGGTGGGAGACAAAATCGTACGATTCAACCAATTATTTACCTACTATAAACGGAAATCTAAAATGGGGGAGAGGAATTTATTCCCTCGAAAATATCAGTCTTTTGAAATTTGGAGTTTCAGAGGCCGTTTACGCATTCATATATCAAAATCCAGGATTTAAGTACCATATTAAACAAGTCACTAAATGAGAATTACATTCCAATTCTGTAATATCGACATTATTGACGTTAGTCCTGATAGAAATTGGATGACTCTGTTTTAAATTTTTATCATCCTCTAGTATTGTAGAATGTGTCAAGTCATTCAATGTAATCGATTTTTACAATCGATTGTCGGAGTAACTATAATATCAATTTCCTATATCGATGTTTAAGGGAAACTAATAATTGTATCAGTTTCCTTTTGATAAATCTGCTCGCGAATTAACTTCAAAATCAATTCAACTGGAGTTGAATCCGATCTTTTATATCACACCTCGAATTTTCAATAAAAGTCCTGAAAAGTTTGTGTCACACAGCTAGCAGAGAATTCTGCCTAATTCCGGAAAATCATAGTCCCTAAATCTTTTCCCTAAGTTTGGAAATACCTCTTTAATTTCACGTTTTACATTTGGTAAGTGAAGCAAATTTATGTGAAATAAATTCTTAACATAATTTAGAATTAAAATTTGCAAGCTTTTCCTTTTCTTCCACAAATATAAGAAGCAATCAAGAAAATTTTAGAAATTTATTTTGAATATTTATTAATTGTATTTACAAGTTTGATTTATTTTTCCTTACAGGACAAAAGAGATCAGAATTATGGTAATGACAAATTTCCTTTCAATAATTTTTAGGGATTCCCCCCTATCTTTTTTTTTTTAAAAAAAAATGCTTTTTTAAGTGCTGTCGATTTGCGTGCTAGGCATTTTTGATTACTTTTATAGTGTTTACTAGATTTTCATGACAAATTTCAAATATTTGAGAATTTTGTATTAGATTTATTTCATTTAAACACTTAAAAAAACTTACATATTTTTATAAATATATAAATATGTATATAAAAATATTAAATAACATAATAACCAAGTATCTTCTAAAATTTTCTTAAGAGATTTTGACGATAGAAATACACAAATTCATTAAGAAAAATATTCAATAAAAAGGAAACAGCATTTGTGATATATGACTTTGATGCGAAGTGTGTGAGACCTTGATATTACATTTAAAATTTATTCTACATAATGAATTTAAATCGAAAATAATTTCAAGTAAACTTTTAACAAGGGTATAATTATCTATGAAATTATGTGTAAAATTAAAATCTTCTGCTAATCGTTAGTCTTTATTATTATTATTTGTTATTAATGGTTTTACCAAACAATAGAATATAAAATATACAACAGAAATAGAAACAGTTCTCAAAACAGCTTGAGAAAATAAGACAAAAATTTTCAACCGGAAATTATTTCTAAATGAAGATAATTTTTTAAGAGAACAATGAGAATTTTGTATTTTTTAATTACAATGACTTACTCATTAAACTTTGATTACTTTAATTCCTAAAACATAAAATATTTTGAATTTAAAAAATTAACTTATAAAAATAAGTGAAATTCATAATTCTTTATTTCATATAACTTTCAGAAATTATTGTAATATTTTTTAATACAAATTTGATTTGTTCACGAAAGTAACTAACTTACTCGCTAGAAAAAGCTATATTTGTAACTTTTTCCAAAATTTTAATTTACCTTATTAAAACGTGAATTTTTTCTCTAATTAGTTTTGTACGTATATAATTGCGTAAACATTATTAGAACATCGTATTGTGGTACCAAGGACTGCTTCCACTTCCAAATATTTTAAATGAATAAATAAGATAAAACCTCAGTTATAATATTTTGATTGATATTGTCACACAACATAGTTTTTGCAATTAAAAATAATTCCTGGAATTTATTTTATAGTATGTGTATTGTTAGTTTTTTAATTTATTTTTTAATTAATAAACCCAGAAATGTACAAAGCATGCTTTTAATTAATTAATAAATAACAACACAAAAACTCAATGTAAGACATCTCTTATTTTTCATTCTTTTTCAGAAATAAATTGAAAGAAATTCCTGAGGCACATGATTGATTTCTTGTCGTCTACACTGTTGCTAATGCAGCCATGTTTCAAATAAAATAAAAAATATTATTCTGAAAGGATTTCTGTGTCCTTGACAATTTTCAAATAAATTTATATTTTCATCACACATTATTAATTCAATTCATTCCAATCATGAGAGATACGGCCAATTCCCATTGCAATACTAAATCATTGAAAAAGATAATTCCTAATAATAAAATATTGGTTTTAAAACAGTTACCAGATTTCGTATAAGAACTAAAGCTCGTAATTCATCTTAAATATCATTGGTATTCAAGAAAAAATGCAATAGAAACAATTTTCAAAGGTTTGCTTATAATTACTTTAATTAACGACATTCTTTATTTCATGTACATTCATTACCATAAAAATTTAAGCACATAAAAAGAGTTGTCAGTATAAACGCAATTTTACATAGGTAAGAAAAACATTAATATAAATAAGTAATTACAGAATCAAAAGTAATTACAATCAATAATTACAAACCTCCATTAATTTGTAATGTTGGAAACATTACAAATGCATGGAGGTTCTAGTACCCTGTTAGGTCACTTGCAGCACGAAATCATGATTTGATACGGTAAGGCATTCAAGCATACAAGTCCCGTACGATGTCCTACGACATTTCGTTCCACGGTTGCTGTAAATTCGCCTAAACTAGTAGGCTGTCCAACTTGCCGTCCTAAATGATTCCAGATATGCTCCGTCGGTGATAAAACCAGGTGTCGTCCTCGTCACTTGACCGTGGTTCAAAATTACGAGGTCCGTCGCCAATAGCCCTCGTGTTGCTTCTAGTGCGACGTTAATAAAAACTAAAACTAAACCGTCGGTGATAAATTAGGGAATCAACAGGACAAGGAAGGGTGGAAATGTAGCAGAAGCAGTCCTGTGAAACCCTTGCAGTGTGGGGGCGAGCATTGTCTCGTTGAAAAATGGCTCCCGGGAGCCTGCCAAGAGTGGCAACACATGTGGCTGAAGAATGTCACGAACGTACCTCTCGGCTGTCATGGTGCCATGGATCCATATAAGGGGTGACCGAGTGTCGTATGCGATAGCATCCTGTACCATCACACCATTTGTAGGAGCAGTGTGCTGCTGTACAGCGAAGGCAAGGTTCAGACGTTCACCACGGGGCCTCTACACACGTACAAGATTGTCATCACTGCCCAAATTGAATTTGGATTTGTCGCTAAAGACGACCTGATTCCATTCGGTTGCAATCCAATCCCGTCGAGTGTGACACCACTCCAAACGGAGGCGAAACGTTCAAATGACCTTCAGCCAGGCGCCTTGCGATGGTAAGGATTGACACAGAGGCCCGTAATGAAAGTGTTACCTGTGTATGGATGGTGGATAATGATACAGTTCGCCCTATGCATGGGTGTCGTATGATGGGAAGGTCTCTTTGTTTATTGGTTTGTCGAGGGCGTCCTGAGCCTGGTTGCCGTGTAACAAACCTCTCTCTTGACGACTGGTCCCAACACCTCCTCACAGTAAAGTCAAGACAGTGTAAGTGGCGAGCTACTCTCCGAGCTGACCACCCAGTTTCCATCATTCGTATGATTTTTCCTTTCTCGAACTCTGATAACTACTCTTATTGCCTCCAATGGTGGCGTAATGGTATCTCTACTTAAAAAGTGTCACTGTACAACAGATTAAATACACGCAAACAAAATTTGCTTACCTATTTTATAATCCAAGGATAACAAAGCTCCCGCCCTCTGGTGGCATTACGATGCAATCACGATACATTTCCAATCATTTACATATCTGCCTGCCACGTATCTTCATGGCAAATTTCGTAACAGTCTCACTCTTACCTTTTGCGCACAAATTTTTATGGTAATGAGTGTAAATTTAAGCAAACTTTTGAAGAATTGATAATAACAAAGAGAGTTTGTAAAAAGACAGATCATAGACTTCAGAGCCATTTCAAATTCAAAAGCATTAAACATCTGTTCAGGTTCACTTCTAGAAACTTTCTGATAATTATATTAACACAAATGTCTAGTCATCGTGACAGGTAACGCTGCTTAGTGTTTCGCCGATATATATATATATATATATATATATATATATATATATATATATATTGGTGTGCAAAAATTAAGGCATAATTCAGAAAATCGGTGTATCAGAGGAACGAAGAGGCAGAGCTGACTGAAAGACCAAGCAGGAAATTAACTAGGGGGAGGTATGGTAGCACATGCGCATATACGCAGCTAGATGTAATGAGGGAGTGTTGGAGTGGAAAAATCACGCTAGCGGTCTTAGCTCAGTTTTTTTAGGAAAGCGATTAACTTTAACCGATGTCGAGTTGCTACCTCATTATGAAGTGTTGAATAATCAATCTGTTAGACGACATCTGGGTGATTTTACCAGAGTTCGAATCATTGAAAAGATAGAAGTAGGTCGAAGTGTGACAAGTGTGGTAGAGGAGTTCGAGATTGCTCATAGCATTGTTTCACGAGAGAATTTCAAACTACACGAACAGCTATCCGAATACTCAGCAGTGGTTGTCCACGAGTGACCAAGCAGGCGGACGACCGGTATATTTCCCTACAGGTCACAAGGAACATGTAACAGACAGCGAGAAAAATCGCTAGACATGCGGCACAGGCGATTGAACGACCGATATCACGTTTTACCGTGGCTAGGAGGCAGCACAGTAGTAGTCTGTTTGCATAACGACCTGTACGGTGCACACCTTTAACACCCCCTCATCGGAGAAGGCATTTTCTGAGGTACCGGGAGAACCAGATTTAGACAGATAAACAATGAGACCGTGTAATCTTTACGGGTGAGAGCAGATTTAGTTTGAGTAGAGATTCTGGATGCATACACATCTGGAGAAAGTGGGGAACCCGCAGTAAACCCTCCAACATAACCGAAATAGACCAATTTAGGGGTTACGGTGTTCTCGTTTGTGGAGGCATAATGCTTGGTTACCGTACCGACTTCAAAGGAGGTTCAGTCACCGGGGACCACTATTGTAAGGAGATTTTCCTACTGTATGTCCCTCATTTTAGAGACGCTATGGATCTGCAGTTCCTTTTCATAGACGACCAGACACCAGATCATAGCATAGTAGCTTTCGAGGAGCTGTTGAACAGTGAGGGTATAGAACACATGGATTGGCAGACAAAATAAAATCTCCGGACCTAAATCTCATCGAGCATGTATAGGACTTTCTAATTCAACCTCTTGAAACACGTAAATTACAGCTAGTTACGATTCTGGAGATCCGATTGGCATTCGAGACGAATGGGCTGCAGTGCCTCAACAACTCATTGACAACCCCATACTCAGAATGGCCAGGCGATGTGAAACCAGCATAGCAGTCAGGGGTTATGTTATATCCTACAAAAGGCTGGATGTTTCTGGATACCTGTCATATGGATGTTTCGGCCCTAAGTCGCATTGTGCTCCATGCTACTTTTTCAATAAAGATCCTTTTTATCTTTTTTATTTCTTTTTTTGGGTAATTTTTGCTTACATTACTCATGTTTCTACGTCTTGGAGATATTATGGTATTATTGGTATCGGTTTGGAAATCTTTTGCACAACGTTTTATTGAAAAAACCCTATCTCGTCCTTAATTTTTTTCACACCAGTGTGTGTGTGTGTAAAAATCTCCGTACTCACCCAATTTGATTTATTTTAATTCATGTGATTAAGAGTTTATTCATTAATAAAACTTTTATTTCATAAAAGAACACAGAACAAGTATTCAAAGTCTGAATTTAAACTGACGATTTAAAAAAATAAACTTAAACATTGTTCTGTTTCAAAAACACAGTATTCCAGTGATCGTAGTTATGTGCGGGCGAGTTTTAGTTCAGTTTTTTAATAACGTCGCACTAGAAGCAACACGAGGGCTATTGGCGACGGACCATGTAATTTTGAACCACGGTCAAAGGACGTTATTTGCGGGCGAATCGGACAACAAGTTCAAGTCCTGATTGAACTTTAAGGAATTATTTATGGAGTAAAATACTATTTTCCATAAAATAGATACTGGAAATGTATATATTTAGACATGCTTCACTTTTTTTACCTTTGTTTTTTAGTATGACCAATAAAAATTGTTTCTATTTCTTAAGTAACAAATTACGAATATTCTTCCAGAACAATTTTATTCCTTAACTTTTTTATACAGTTATATACATTTATGATTTCAAAAAAAAAAAATTAATACAAACCACAATTCAGTTAAATCTCACATACACTCACAATATTTGAGGTAACTGAAAATTATTTATAAAAAATTAATGCTATTTAAAGATATAAATAATATACAGAATAAAATTTGATAGAAATGTAAGCATACAAAACAAAACAAATCAAAAATTCCTTTTAGAGCTTTGAAAATAAAATAAACTGTATCATTAGCGGTTCATTTGCTGTGTGAGTATAGAACACTTTTATTTTATTCAAAAGCATATAAATTTAAAGGAAAACGGTATTATGAAAATTGCCCCCATTTTCTAGATGTTCTTTGAATGATGAGAGGAGATAGGGATTCTCAATCTTTTATAGATAAAAAAAAATGAGTATATTAGAACGATTATCGATGGAAAAGTGTCCAAACAGTTGAAAAGGAAGATTTATGCTCCAAGGGGAAGAAAATGGAGTTCTACGTGCATTTAAAAAAAAATACCGAATTATAATGGAAATTCGAGTAACGTAAATAAGGATTTCAAAGATTGTGTTCTATATCTAGATAAGATGAAAGCAAAAACTAGACTGGATAAATACCAATCATTCGAAAAAGGGCATAATAATTTAAATTAAATAAAGTTAGTTTTATAACTACTGATAATTTAATTTATCATAAAGTTCTAAATGAATCTGTAACTCAGTTTTGTCACTATGCAGGCATGAAAAAGTTATGAAATTAGCCCATGAATTGGTTTTCGAAGAGTATATGGGCATTAGAAAAACAAAAGAAATAATTAGATACAACTTTTTTGTCCTAATATTGCTAAAGATATTGCGAATTTTGCTCAGACTTGTACGAACCTCTGGAAAGCCATCGCACTTTATTGTGCAGAAATAGGTCATAAAACTGGCTATGTATTTCTTCAAGGAAATCTTTAAACTGGCGATGGTAGAGTGCTTTTGCCAAGATGCTGCTAATAATCTTAATTACCAAGTTTATGACCTCTACTATTTCGGCTAGAAATGTCTGGGCTGATGCAGTGAAACGTTAGAATTTCGTAGTTCATTTTTTTTTCCTGAAGAATTGATGTTACCCCTCTATGTATTCTTGTCATACTTCTGGCTCCATCAGTTGCTATAGAAACGATTTTATTTATATCGATTCCATTGTCTTCCAGGCATTTTTGCACAGCATTTGCTATATCTTCTCCGCGAGTTTGCCCTGAGAGCGTTAGCAATACTAGAAGTTCTACTTTTGGATCTTGGGATGACATATACCTTACGAAAAGGGTAACTTGTGCCATCTATAGCAAGTGATAAGGCGGAATCCACTTGCATATATGTTACATTTGAAGACATCTTAGCAGTTCTATCTTGTACTGTTTTAGCAGATAATGACAAATCTTTGATTTTTTTTTCATGATATCTGCTTTGTTTTTAAAATCCCGAAACAGTTCTTCAGTTGCACGTATAAAACAATCTTTGACGTACTCACCAGTTGTGGATGTTTTTCCTCTTTTTGCAATTTCTAATGATACTGCGAAGCTTGCCAGATTTACATTATTGGAAGATTGCGCCCAGTTACTTAACATGGAACTTGATTTTTTATTTCATTTTATTTATTTATTTATTTGAGCTCTTCAACAGCTTTTTTTCTTGCGTCACCGGTTGAATATTTACCAGTAAATTGGGTAAGTTTTGTTATGAAGTGTAGCTCAAATTTGACTTCTTATTGTGTGCGAGTTTTTCGTGGCAAATGAGACAAGTCGGAAGGCCATCTCTGTTGCACGTGCATGCAAACGACTCCGTCAAATCCTGGTTGAATTCTCGTGAATCCTTTTTCAGTTGAATTCCTAGTTGAATCCTTTTTCAGTTCTTCTCTCTTTTTTTTTTTAACCAGATGCCATGCTGGCGGTGGAGCTAGAAAAATGAATTTTTCAAAATTTTACTTAGCTATCTAAAACGGCAAACAATTTATTTACCATTATTACTTCGTTAACACGGTCTTAAGATATGTAATCCAATTCTGTTACTGATTTTATTATATTATATGCGTACATACCTTAGAGAAGAAAATTCGCTTCTAAATCGTATTCTTGAAACAACAAGCAAATAGACACGCAAAAACTGCAAGCGATAAAATTAACACACATGCAATGTATAGTCGACCTCGCTATCCAAGGATGACTGACTGTCAACACGTCTAGAGTCTAGACGGTGGCTGTTTGGATGAGACGGAAATATAATGCAATTGGCTGAAAGATAAACATGGTCACGGAGTCTCATCTCTAAGAGCAAAACAATAGCTCAAATTTATCTCGTTATGGTCATGTTAAGCGTAGCGATTTGTAATTAAAGATTATGAAAATAGAAGCTATTAAGAAATTAGGTACTTAAAATATTTTTATTTTTTAAGGGTTTTGACGGTAAATTATTAATTGTTTCGTATAGAACTGGAGAGCCGCATCAAAAGAGCGGCATTTTACCGACCCCCTGCTCTATAACGATAATTGTCTCTATCACTATATTTTTTCAAAGCCCTAGCTTAATTTCCTTCAGATTAATGTAAAGCAGTTCTCAGTATTACGATATTCTTTATAACGATAATTCTCTCTGCAGCAATGGTAATATTTTCCCTTCCATCACAATAATTTTCACTATAACGATCATTTTTTTTTTTTTTTTCAAAATCCAACTGATGTCTACGAAGCAAACGCTATACAAAGAAAGTCTAGATAAAATGTGGTTGGGCTATTGGCCGGGCTTCTCAAGTTCCATTCTTTGTGGAAAAATTTCATCGCAACAAACTGCAACGAGAAAATGCATTTCTTGAAAGGGAGGGGGGGGGGGAAGAATTGACATTTCCAGGCAAACACAACGTTGAACCTTATTTTTATCCCCTCTTCGAAAAATGGTCCAGGATTCCTTTCACCGGAAGTTATAGGTAAAATCTCGAAGCGTCTGGAAGTAACATATGTGATACGTTCGTTTGTCTACACTTGAGTATCATCAGAATTTTATCCTCTGATGAATTATGTCAATTACAGTAATTCGAATCAGGAATTATTCTCGCGCGCGTACTATGCTAAGAAATTTTTACACATTTATTTGTGAGTTTTGTTTATTTTGAAGTTCGTGTAGTGAAAAACAATAAAAATGACTCCATGGAAACAAATATCCATCGAAAACGTTATAAAAGATATTGACAGAGGTATGAAGCAAGCTGAGATTTGCAAAAAGTACAGATTTTCACAACTGATTGTCGCAACATTTTTAAAGAAACGGAAAGAAAATGAAAACATTTTCAACTGTAATGATATCTATTCTCAAAGAAAAAGGATAAAGACAGCTTTAAATGACGAAATAAATGCTGCCCCGTTGAAATGGTTTAGAGCAGTGGTATTCAAGCTTTTACATTTTGGGGAGCCCTTTGAGCTTACCGTTTTTTTAAGGAACCTCTAGCTCAAAGAGCAGAAAAAAATAGGATATCAAATCTTTATCCAACTCAATTTAACAAAATCATTATTGCATCTTTATTTTATTACAATACAAACATCTTAATAAGATAGTGAATGGGAAGGCACCTAATGGCATCTTTGCTTTTCTTAATTGTATTCTATGAATAATGAATAAAAACAACAATGTTTCGAATTATTACATATTAATAAAAAGAAGAAAAAAATTAATGACTTGGCTGTGATTTCTTTTTTATTGCTAAGTATTTCCTGGAATAATTGTTGAACTTAATGCTACCTTCAGCATCCAAACTGCTTCTATATTTTGTTGGAGCATACAAGGAGAAAGATTTTTTTCGCCTACATAGGTTGAAACAATTAACATTAGATGTTTTACAGCTCTCTTGGAAATTTCAGGATAGTCTTTTATAATGTCAATCTAAAAATGCGTAATATCAACTAATATTTTAGTTTCTTCTGAGTGTCGGTAGATATATCAATTTGAGATATATCGAATGTGCCAAAGAACGGAGACTAATGTGTGATCTAATGTGTCTTGATTAATGTATTTGAAATACGGGACTTTTGCAAGATTTAAAAGTTTATTTTATCCATAAAATATTTATTCATATTTATTTTTATAAGAAAATTACCTTTAAGAATTCGATATTTTATATAAATTAAAATTTTATTAAAATTTTGACGTTTTGATTAAGCAAATAGTGATCACTTGCGGTACCCCTGTCAAAGTTCCAGGGACCCTAGGGTTCCGTGGAACCCGGGTTGAAGACCTATGGTTTAGAGAAAAAGCGGCTCTGAATGAAGCTTTGAATGAGCCAATTATTTGCGAGCAAGCCAGGAGATTTTCACGTGTCATGGCGAATCAAGATTTCAAAGTTAGCAATGGATGGTTAACAAAGTTTCGAGACCAACATGGGATATCTGTTCTTGGTGAAGAAAAATCAGTGTCTCTGAATGATATACGCACATAGCGTCACAGAGAAATGTGTAACATTTTTGAAAAATATATATAATTTTTATAACACAGATGAGACGGGGTTATTTTTCCAAATGTTACCAGAACGAACATTAGCTTTTAAAGGGGAAACTTGTAAAGGGGAGCATGAAATCAAAGCTGAAAGTAACAGTATTGTTGTGTATAAAAATGTCGGGAAAAGATAAATTAAAACTTCTTGTAATTAATAGGAACATCCTTAAGGCCAAGATGTTTTAAAACCATTAAGAGCGTGCCAGTAGACTACACTGCGACCAAGCGAGCTTGGATGGCTTCACATATATTTAAAGGATTGTTATTGAAACTAGATAAAGATATGAAATCGAGGAAGAAAAGCATTGCTATTTTAATTGACAACAGCTCTGCACATAAATCTATTACAAAACTGCAGAGTGTAGAAGTTTACTTCTTTCCACCAAACACTACTGCAGCTCTAAAGTTCCTTGTAATGGGCATTATAAAATGCTTCAAAGAGTATTACAGAAAACCATTAGTGGATAAAAGGGTTTTTCAATATTGATCAAAAGCACACAGTGCCTGATACTGTAAAAAATGCATGTGAATAGGTAGCTGGGAGTTGGTGGGAAATGAATCCTCAGTCCATATCTAATAATTGGAAAAAAGTTGCTTCATTCAAAATGACGAAGAGAATCTGTGTGATATTTCTTGCTGGAATTCTGAGGAAGAAAGTACATTTTCAGGTCTTCAAAATTCCTTGACTGATTACGAAGATAAACCTGGGGGAAAGTTTGAAATATCTGTTCATGATTATTTAAGTTCGATGATGAAGTACAGATCTTTTCGGAACTAACAGGTGAAGACATTCTTTCTGAAATAAGAGTGATAACGCTGAAGTAGAAGAGTCAGAAGATGAGGATGATGTAAATAAAAAGGATGATTTCTCTACGGTAAAGCCAAACTTATCTCCTGGAGAAACAATGTATATAAAATTCTTTAGATGCACCTCTTTCTTTTTGCAAGAGATTGCCTCTAGATAAAGCAAAATAAAAAATAAAATCTGATTTTTTTTCGTAGAATTCCAAATAAAGAAGGATTAATTAATTTTCATTTATTTATACTATCTAATGCATTTTACAGAAAACGTTTTGAGGTTTTATTTATTTTATATATTAACAATTTATTATTTAACTATGCGATAAACATTTATAGGCTATGGCGTCGCCAGAAACCTGGGCAAGGGTACTTCACTGAAACTTCGGAGATGTAAAAATTACTCAACACTGTAAACATGCTAATCTCCCTCCATTTAAAGTATATTATTTGCGTGAGCACGAAGGGGTGCTGAATGACAGCTGAGTACTCCTAGTATCACTGGATATGAAGAACAAAATTTTTTTAGTTCCAGTATTGATTCCCTCTATAACGATAATTCTCTTTAGAACGATATATTATTTCGTCCCCCAAAATATCGTTATAGAGGGATTTCACTATATATACTTACATATATACACTGCTAGCCATTAAGATTGCAGCACCAGGAAGGATAATCTGACAAACTTCAAAATCACATGAAAGAAAAAAAAAAGAGGTTGGAATATGTAAATGATTAGTATTTCAGCGCATTTAGACGATGCATGAGCGAGAGTGAGTGACTGTGAGGTTTTATGGCGCAAGAACCAAGGTAGGCTATGCTGCGCCAAACGCAGGAGGGAGAAGCGTAATCTGAAGCACTGCACAAAAGAAAAGTTGTGTAATAGATTTCTCATTCAGAAAGCGCTTTGTAAGGTCTGAGTTTGCTCAGAATATTGTGTTATGCCTCGAATAAGAAGAAATGTTTACCACCAAGTATCGGAATTCGACAGAAGTGGGATCGTTGCCTTTCGAGAGAGTAAATTATCAGGACGTGATATTGCTCTTCGCACTGGTCGAAATCCAACCACTGTCAGGTAAATATGAAATCAACAGGCAGCTGAGGGTCATCCTGAACGGCATGTGGGATCTCTATGCCCTCCTCTGAGACAGAGATATTGTGATTGCCCTCCTCGAGAGGACATACATATTGTGATGTTGGCCCTGCAAAACCGTACAACCACATCATGGACCATTAGTCAGGAAATGGGCATGTTTGCAGCTCGCCCAATATTCGCTCATACGGTGCGACGACGTTTGCGGCAGCAAGGACTTTCAGCACGGCGACTATTATTTCAGCATTTTTGACAATGCAACATAGAGAGAGACGGCGACTCTGGTGCCCCGAACGACAAAGCTGGATACAGGAGTGGCCACAATGTCGTCTTTTCAGACGAGGCCCGGTTCTACGTGCAGTATTCTGACGGCCACATACGCTTACTCTTCGAGGAGACTACCCGTCATCTGCTTGCATTCGATGTCGGCATTGAGGCAACCATTAGGTACACGACACGCAGATCTCTAGTTCGGATGGACGATAATTTGAACGCAGATCGGTATATTTCTGACATCTTACGTCCAGTGATTCCGCTCTATCTTCGACGCCATCTTCCTACAAGATAATGCAAGACCACATGTTGCACGTCGTGTTCTGATCTTCCTCGATACGCAGGTATTCGATTGTTAACTTGGCCTCCAGATCTGTCACCCATTGAAAAAATCTGACCATGGGTTGCTGAGAGACTGGCCCGCTAATACGTTTGAGGAAGTGTGGCAAAGACTAGAAGCAACATGGAAAGAATTGCCTGTTACTGTCATCCATCGACTCCATGCCTAACCGGGTAAGGGCCGTTTTAATTGCCAGGGCTGGCAGCTGTTGCTACTAATTCCACATCCCTGTAAACCCCTAAACTTCTAGCAAATTTAATGATTTTTTTCTTCATGCCATATTGTTTGCATACAATAAATACCTTTTTTTTGTATTTGCTTTCCTTCCCGATATTGCAATTTTAATGACCAGCACTGCATATTTATATAAGCTCATTCCACATTGTCTATCAAAAGGTTTTTATCTAAGTACAGCATCCCATTGTTAGACCATCCATCTTATTCGTCGGATCTTGAGCCATGAGATTTCTATCTATTTCCTTAAGTGAAATCTGTATTAAAAGGAACAAGATTTGAATCCATTAAAGCTAAGAAAAACGGCCAACTTCCAAAAGGAGCTGGCAGGTGAAGACTTCTAGCCCTGTTTCGAACAATGGAAGATTCGATGGAGTGTTGCAGGGAAAGAGAAGGTGTGCATATTTTTTTTTGAAGGTGATAATAAGTAACTATGTATGACATCAAAATAAAATGTTTTACAACGTCAGTCTTGTTATTTAATTGCCCCACCTTGTATATATATATATGATCAAAACATCAAAATTATAATTCACAAAAAATATCATTTATAAACAAATTCAACATATCAATCATTATATATATGTGTGTGTAGGATTTTCCAGCTAATTAATTAAAGAATTTTATTTTCCAATGTACTGTAAAACCAGTTCCTCAGATATTCGATAGATGGCACCACAAATCAGCGTCATGTGATAGCTCATGCAGCGCCTCCGATTTCAGAAAAAAACTGAGTGACCTTCGTTCTCGCTCTCTCTTTCCGCTTCTCTTCTTCCCATTAGCCGAGTCCGAAGTAAACTCCGAACGTCAGAGGCGTTCCAGCGCCCTTCGCCGATATGGGTTAAATGAGGCAGCCATCTATTTTGCTCCGATGAACTAGTCAGTTCGTCATCTCCTGTTGTAAATACTTCTTATTTCATCTCTCCAAATAATAAACGAAGTAAAATAAGTCGAGCCTCATCATTGAATTGATACAAAATCACAATGGAATTCCGGTAATCCCCCCCTAGACAACCAGCCATTTGCGTAAGAGCAAACTATCGTAGATTTGGGATGTACAATCTCATCAGCTCACAGTCTACATATGTATATATATGTGTGTGTTTGCACATAATTACACATATATATAGTACGAGTTTAAATATTTTTTCTAACATTAATAAAACATTCCGAATGTATGGTTGAAATGAACACTGTTTTTCAGTTGTTATTTATTCATTTCAATGAGAGACAGAGACAATAGATATAAATCTTTAAGATATATGGCAAGACACTCTGCTCCAACCATCTCGATTGTATCAGAAGAGCGCAGAAGAGAGAATTTTTGCTGCACATTCGATTTTATAGATAGGGATATCTAGGAATTTCTCCATATATCTGTGGCATAAAATGTAGGGATAATGAGTGATTTCCCAAGATGTCTACCAGTCAAGAAGGGATCATCTGTCAGATTTATGATTACAGAAATAGTGATTGAACATATTATAGAGAGTGTGAGATCACATAAATTAAAGGATAATTTGGAATTGGATCAGGAAAAAGGAATGATTTCTTTAATTCTGAGTTAGAGAATGGGAAAATTTAGGAAATTTTACAATTATTTTCATTTGAAATCAATATATGTATATATATATATTGTGTCAAAAACCAAAGTCCGAAGAATGTCCACTTCTTCAGGTAAATATCAACACATACCAAATATGTTAGTGAATAACTGAAATATTTGCTAAATATCCTTATTCAATCACACTGGCAAATGTTGACATTCACCATTAACTTATGAGGATTGTTGAATAAAAATATGTTATGTTTTGAAATCATACTTAATAAAAAATATAAATAACATATTATAATACATGTCAAAATAGGAGAAAGCTTAAGTAAACAGCCCATGTAAATAAACTGTAGAATTTAAAATGAAAAGTACATTCTAAATGAGAAAATAATACCAATAATAAACCTACTTCATTTTGTGATTACAATTTTATATGTATTGTATAATCTTCTTTATTGTAACAACTTAAACTGTTATGACATTTTGAATTGCACAAGGGACCTTTGCTTTTACAACTGCATTTAGTTGTGGAAAACTTTATTTTTGCAATGACACCTTATAGAGCCTTGCCTTCTACTTTTCAAATTATTTGTAGCTACTTCCCTCAGCCACAATTTTTGAGAAGAAATATCATATATGGAAAATAATTTTTCTTTACAAATTATGAATGTGATTACCAGTATAAAATTATGAGAGTATATGTTTTGTTTGCTAATTTTTAAAAATCAGTCTTCTATTCCAACAAACATTCACACATATTGGGTATCTGGAAGACCAAGGTCGATATCAGGGGTTTATATTCATGCAGTATCACCAGTTTGAGCAGGAGGAAAATTTTTTTAAAGTTCAAAACATTTTCATTGCTTTCAGTAAAACATTCTCTTTCACAGCTGCACTTTTTAACATGTTGTTCAGTCAGGATCTATATGAAGAAGTGGTAGGTTGCAGTTCCTCTTCAATGTTTTCCATTGGAATATATTTTTGGAATTAACGATTCTTAAATATTTTCTTCAAAAATATTAAAAATTTCTTTGAGGTTTTCCTTGATTCCAACGTTTGCTATTTGTTCGCCAGGCAAAGATGACTATGCCTCTTTTTGGCTTAACACCAAACATGGCTTCATAAGGACTTTGACATAATCCTGCATGGTATGTAGTTTTATTAGCAAATTGAACAAAGTGCAAACCATCTGACCAGTTATTTGTATTGTTAACTTTGATACATGTAGTTAACATATTCTGTATATCCATATTGTCCCTTTCAACAGATCCCTGTGTTTAACTATTATGAGGCTTTCTGTGAACTATCTTAACATCTTTCCACATAGTGTATGATTTGGATATGACTTCATTACTGAATTCTTTAGCATTATCTGAATGCAACACAGCTGGGCACCAAATGCTAAAAACATTTAAAAGTGATATGCTACATCTTCAGCTGTTTTAGCATTCAGAGTTTGTAGCTGGACAAACTTTGTTAAATAATCCTGATACACCATTATCAATTTATATTAGCCATCCCTGTATGACTACAAGTCTATCAGCTCAATCGAACATCTTGAATTTAACTCCAAACTGACTAATGGTTTCACAACAATACCTTTTCTATGTGCACTATGTTTAAATTGAAATTGTTTGCATAAATTGCACATAACATGGTAAATTATATATATATAATTATTATTACCTCAGAAGTTTCTGTAAAGTCTACTAATTGCTACAAAAGTAAAAAACAAAAACCAATTTGATACCTTTAATTTTCAAAAATAAAAAAATTGTAGAAATATACAATTTCATTGTGTTTGCACCTTTTCTGGCTCTTTATTTATTATATGCTTGGGAATAAGTTATAGTAAAGATCTATCAATACTTATAGAAGTTTTTGATATTATCTCTAACAATAGTTAAAAAAATTCATTTTTAAATTATATTTACTAAAGAGGAAAAAATATCTTATGAGAAAATGATATTTATTTTCAAAAAATAGATCCTAAACTTGATCAAATAAATTTCTATTTCTGAGGTAAAAGAGAAGCTTCGTCTATTCATTATTACTTTATAGTGAATTACATTTCCGCCATTTTTTTCAATTTATCTCATATTCATCAATATTTATTTGTTAAATTTATTAAAATTAGCTCTTTTAAAATAACATTGACAAATAAATAAGTTAAACATATGAATTACCTTAATAAACATAAAAATTTTAAGTCTTTAAACTGAAAGCAGTTCTACAATAATGACTTCTGAATTATTGCCATGAAACTTACATGCACCGATGGCACAGAGATAAAGTACTCGTCTACAGATCAAGAATTCCTGACTTTGAAACTCCATACTGACATGAAAAATTCATGTTAATGTTTTATTTAATTGTTCTCTTTTTTTTTATATATAATTTCTAAAACTGTCCAAAATATTCTTTACATTTCCAAAGCAGTGTTCTAGAATATTCTCATGTAATATATAAACTCATGTGTTCTCAAACTGAGTGTTTGCAGCCAAGTGTAGTTGCTCTTAGTCTGTCAATGAATCACATTATCCAGATATTTAAGGTGTGTTCAATTCAACCAACTCCAATATCTATATGCGACAATATTAGTTAATATAAAAAAATTTTGAAAAAAATAATAATACCTCCATTATGAAGGCGTGTGCAATATATTGTTGTATACTGCCAGAAAAAAACAAGAAAACGTAACAATGCACTCGGTATAATTCCTAAGTGCTCAATGGACTAATTTGAAATGGAGCACTAATGTTTCCATAAGTTTTGGTTCAATATGATATCCATTTCATGAGTTAATGAGTTAATTCTTTTCTGCAAAAAGAAATTTACTAAATAATGGATTTGTGAATAAACATCAATAATAATTACATGGTGACCTAAATTGGAATATTTTTTTAATTATTAAATAGTCATCTAAAAATATTTATTTTTACATCATCATAGATGAAATTAAAGATTTCCTTGAAAATCCAATATAATAATGAGTATTAAGAATTTGAGATTAATAATTAAATTAGAATATAATATAAAATTTTCAAATACTATTAAATAATAATTAAATAAAAATGAAATTATGAAAAGAATTATTCCATTTGTAAATCAGGAAATGGTGCTAATTTCTTCTAAATAATGAAATGGAAATTATTAATATTTAATACAAGGAGCTTGCAATACCTTATATTTTATTCAAATGATTTATATATTAATAAAATGGAGTGCTATATTCCAGGTTCATTCTGCCTCTGAAGTAACTTAGGATTCAAAATCTGAAAAGTGAACTCATTGTTTCATAAAATGCCATCATTTTGCTCATCATTAAAACTAATTTATGAAAAGAATATAACAATTAAGCCTTTTTTAGCAGTATAATTTGCAAAAACAAAACAAAAAATCAATTATGTTATAATTAATTAACAGATAATCAGCAGATTCGGATCCATAAAGAAAGCCACCAGCAAAACATATCCAAGATGAACATAGTTTATATATATATATTTAAATTCCTATTTTAGGTATTTTTATATTCATGTTCAATGTGGACATGTATTTTAAACAATACGTTAAAATAAAATAAAGAGTTAGGAAATGATGGTTTTTGTTCTTTTTATTATGTCAAACACAAGGCAGACAGGTTGAAAATGCACGAATGTGTGTTTGTATATAAATGTGTACATATTCACCTATGTACATTTACATGCAAACATACCCAATGCACTATACATGAGCTAGAACAATTTTTTCAAATATACTTTACAAATAAAACACAAAGTCATGGAAAACTGTGACACACATGTAGCTGAAAGTGATAAAAAACAATAAAGATAAAACAAATTTAGAAAGCTTGTTAAATTGGGTGCTCTATTGCATAGGAGCAATAATATTTTCAACATTAATTTCCCCAACTACTTTTTCTGCTGGTGAATGAAGATGTGTTTTGACTGTTGAAATGTGTTTTGACTGTTGAATAGAATATAAGTGATGAAACATATTTAAATTGGAAAAGGATTCATAAATGCATTCATTTCACTGCATAATAGCAGCTAAAGAGATATGAAACTTTACAATATTTGAAAAAATTACAACAAAAAGTTAATAAAAATTAAAGTTTCAATTCTATAGAAATTTCAGTAAATAAACTGATATCAATGCATCTCAATTTTAGAAGCTGACTTAAAAATCAAGCTTTTCAATTTCTTTTATAATGGTTATACATTCAAGCATATGCATTATATGGATGATTTGACTTATACAAACTACTTCCTTATAAAAAAAAAACGTTTCTCATTAAAAAATGCATACAAATAACACTTTACATTCACCTTATATATATATAAATATTAATTACTTCAGCACAAATACTTTTTTTCCAAAAGTTTCAAAATGGTAGTTCATTCTTAAAATAAACACACTGTTCTTGGGAATAATATACTTACAGCACATCAATTGAGTTCTCATCATTTTGTTTGAAAGCTGATGGTACAAAATATACATGTAAATCATCACATTTCAATCTAGAAAAATCTAAGCCATTGCATTAGTTTCTGTATTTCAGTTTTTAACTTGAAAACATGAACATGGTATTTTAACAACTGTCTTCCACATTGAAAATTCTTCAATTGTAAATAAATATGTTCTTCCACATACTAAGGCTGTTGCTTCTTGATCATCAAAATACAAATAAGTAACAAACAGCTGACTTTATAAGACTTTGAAAAATGCATCCACAAAAATTTGAAAGCACACAAATACATATAGGAACCCTTAGTAATATAATTTCTTAAATATGAAAAGTTTTAACAGTACTTTGTTGAAGAATTCTTCCACGGAAAAACGAATTTTATTTCTTAATAAGAAACAATCTCACTTATTTTAGCAAATGGAATAATTCTACTGAAAATTAAAAACCTTGATTATAAAATGAGTTATTACATCTGCACTTGAAATCCAATGAAAAAGGATTAAAAATCATCCCTGATTTTTTACAGCAAGCATTACAAAAAACATTTCTTGCTTCCAACAGTCAGCGAGTAAATCTGTCTAAAAGCGGAAAATATCAGGTTTATTAAAAGTGAGTCCTATACAATTTTAAAAACTATACGAATCATACCCTTTGGCTTTCCTCTCATTCTCATACAAATAACATCATTCAAATCAAACAGCAAATTTTATAAAAAGTAACCATGTCATATATCCATTTGATGATTTAAGTATATTCAGCATGCTGTTTGTTGATAGACTTCTTGTGCCTTAATTTCAGCTCGATTTGGTTTTTTCATGACTGGAGGTGGTTTGCTCTTGATAGGTGGCTTAAAAGAAGAAACACCACCACCTACAATCTCTCCCTTATCTGCAATTACTTCAGTCTCTGGCTTACTTTTAATATCACTATTAGGCTTGTCTGTCTTTCCCCAACTGAGCTCAACAGTTTCAACCTTGATACCTGATTTACCATTTGATTGGGGAAATGAGATTGTTTCAGACTGCGAGTCTCCACACACAGTTTTATCTTTGGAATCAACGGTTAAATCTGGAGATGTTGGGCCTAAATTATCGCCTGTGCTTGCACTGCGTCTCACAGCATAGAAAGTCTGAGTCTGAGCATCGAGGGATGGAGGTCCTGTAACGTGACTAGCACTACGGGACATCGTTCCCTTTTTCATTGTGCACTGATTTGACTTGGCAAATCTTTCAGCTGCAGTCAGTTCTGGACTGTCTGTGCTGCTTGCAGGACTCAGGAGCAAGCTGTCATCAGCAGGACTCTTCCCATTCTTTGCCCCTGATACTGGACTAGGTAAATTGATAGGAAGATCCAATACAAGATCAGGAGCATCCTTGCAGGATTTCTTTGGTCTCCGGTTGCTTTCATCGTAAAACTGTGCCATTTGAGCACTCTCAATCATCTTCTCAGGTTCTGTGTTATCATTGGTGGTGCCAAGATCCAAAGGTTGGGCACTTTCAAGTTCAGTAGATTCAGGTTCAATAGTACATTCACTCTTTGGTGGAAATGGGGGTTGAGTACCTTCCCACTCTGGGGTCTGAGGATGAAGACTGTTGAGGCTCCGCCTGTCCAGTGAAGAAGTAGAACTACAGTCCTCAGGTGCACCAGAAGTGGATAAGGATTTAGGGCTATGACTAATACCAGACAAGGAATCACTGCTACTGCTTGTTCGTCGTTTTTCACTGCCATCCATACTACTCTTGTCTTTATCCTCGTCTCTGAAAAACCAAGAAAATTATTGAGTTATGATGAGTATCGTTTATGAAGATATTGACAAATTATTATATAGAAACCAAGCACTCAAAATAGATTCAAATTTTAATTCTATTTTAGAGTATCATGCTAGGAAATTTTTTCATTGTTTTGTTTTTGTAATAATATAAAGTATTTCATTTTTTTACTTTCAACAAACATTATTTATACTATGTACTTTTTAAATTTTTAAGTTGATTTTAAAATGAAAACTTTTATTTGCCAATGAAATCACTATAGTTAAGAAAACTTTCTTGATTGCACATGAAGTAAGGTGGATAAAATTCAAAGAAATTAAAACCAAAATATAACATCTGATATCAAAACAGAAAGTTTCTAAATAAAATTACAAATCCAAAATTTTTAGTTAAAATAAGGATTTCCATCAATTAATAAAACTTAACTTCTTATAAATGTTAAAAAAGAAATTTATTTTTGGAAAACAGAATGATAAATACAAAAAAAAAAAAAAAAAAAAAAAAAAAAAATTTATTTCTCTTCATATATATCTTTAAAAAAAACAGTTCCCAAGGTATGAAAAATTTCTTCATTTTCATTTAACATAATGTTTTATTTCTATATTTTTAAGAATATGTGCCAAGCACATATTATACATGAAAGACCATTTGTGATATAAAACATTTATGATTATAATGCCATCAGAAAAATTTCATGTTCACTTGCTTGAAAAAGTTTTTAAAATATTTTGATGTGCAAGTTTATTACGATTTCAAATACAAATAAAAGAAAATATATCAAAATTTTATCACGGAATATCCATCAGCAATCTGGCACATGAAAGTACAATTTTGAAATACTTATCTTTATAGATAAGTTTGTTTTTGTGACTTAATTATGTTTTAAATTGATACATTTTTCTTGTTCATTATACTTTACAAAAAATTTAAATAAGAAAAACAATTATCTCAGGAAGTGATAAAAAAGCATAAATTTAAAATATTCAGGAATAAATTACATGTTTTATAGTCTATTATTCAAACATTTAAATATGATCAATTGAAAATAATTAATAACTCCATTTAAAGTTTTAAAAAAAAATAAAAGTTCACTCTTTTATACTTAAAATTTAACACATAATGATACACCTAAAAGTAACAAAAAGACCCCAAAAAGATAACACAGGAATGGAAACACTATTTTCCTAAAATTACATAAAAGCGATTGATCAATATTGAAATTTTATTATTATTTATTATGGTTTATTGTAAAACTAAATGCCACACAAAGCTCTCCATTTTATTTTAAAAAAATGAATGAAAATATATTTATTCACCATTGATTAGTTCACACATTAAGAATATTTTTAAAAAAGAGAGGCTAAATTACAGAGGATCTTTCATACAAAGTTCAAGATGCAAGCACTAGAGCTTGGTATTATATTCCTAAAATTAATCATGTTTGCTCACTAGACAACGTAGTTAAAACTAACTTTTAATTCTATATATTAAGCATATCATATACCTAATTTTTAAGAGGATGTACTTGTCCGGTATGAGACCATCTTTTCCAAGGAAGCTTCCTCGCCACCAGTCATTAGATACTTGGTTTTGTAGGAGTAGAGTATCACCTTTCTTGAAGGAAAGCTCACGTTGGGATCGGGCATTGAAGTCGAATTGGGCAACAGCTTCCAGTACTTCCGTTTCTAAAGTGATAAGAAAAACATTATCTAATTTGATCATTACATAATAGACAGCTCATTAGCTTACTTGAAATTCATATTTAAAAGGGCTTTTTTAATGTCTGCTGGAATGATCCCACAACTTAAGCTTAACTGCTTTAATTTTTTATTATGTTCCAATATTTTCATTCCTAACATAATGTATCGCCCACACACTATACAAAATTTTAAAATACAGAAATAGTTATAAAAAAATAATTTGAATGTAAAAAAAAAAATCATTGAGAAATAAAATATAAAATTATTCCAAAACACTGCAAAGCAAATAGTATGCAATGCTTCAAAAGACCTAGATAAGCAAATTATATTTTATAAATGACACACCATTAATAACAGAATGAAACATGCTTAAAGATGCAAACGAGGTAAAAACATGAATCATAAGAAAATACAATTTTTAAAATACTTTCCAAATAATTAACAATTTATTTTTTTAAATGTTACAAAAGAAAATTCCCAAAGTTGTATTCAAATGAAAAAATAATTATTAATTATATGTTGGAATGACAAACATTTTACAAATGAACTATAAAAAACTAACTATTGGCTATATATAGTCTCTGAGCTAAATAAAAAAATATAACACAACAGTTTAAAAACCAAATTACCAATATAAAAAATACCACTTCATTGTGAATAAAAAAAAATAAAAATAAAGAGAAATCATAAAACAAAAATTAAAACATACTGCCAAACAAATTGATAGCTATCTCCTGTTCAGGAAATACTGCATCTGTAAATTGTTACAAATTCCATAATTAGTTGTTAAAGAAAATGTGCAAGGGAAATGCAAAAACTAGAAATAAAAACAAACCAACATGCTTAGTGTTAAGGGAAAGGTGGGAGAAGTTAAAAGAATTTAGCATACATTCACACACATACAGGTGGCAACATAATCATTTCAGCAATAGCTCAGCATAAAAAAAAAAATAATAAAATTGGATGCATGACAGCACTAAAAGTATTTTTAGAATAATTATACATCATTGTCAAAATGTAGTAAATGTCAGAAAATGAGTACTCATTTATCAAAAATTCTTTTTAGATTTTTTTTTTTTAAATCCTGCCTATGCTAAATGTAAGAGTCTAATTAGAACTCTGAACATTTTTTAGACAAACAACAACAAAACAAAACAAAAAAAAAAGTCTCAATAATCACATAAATTTTCTTTGAAAGGTTCCAATTCATACATTTGGTTATAATGTATTTTTTTAGAAAAAAGATTGCAAACATTTTATAAATATGCATCATTTTAATTTAACATGCAAAGTGAAAAATTCATTTAGTATTATAAAACAGAAGATGAAAAATGGAACACTTTTTACACATATAAAATAAACCAACACAATTAAAAATACAAATGTTAAATCATTTATCTATATGAAAAAGCATTCGGAGTTTGTGTTCTATTTTTTAACATTACAGAAAGACAGCCTTAAGAAATTTTCACAGGCATAATTATTTTTCCAGTTACTAATTCGTTTTTTCCCCCATTCCAAACTTTCCAAAACTTTTCCATTTTTTTAACAATTAACTTATTATAGTAAGTATAGCATGTCGCGAGTCGTATAAATAAAGGCTCTAGATTTCATCCGCAACATTGTGTGTTGCTTTAAGTAGCAAATATATATATACTAAATTATTTATAATATTTACAATCAAATGCTAACAGAACTTAATGATATCATGATCTTAGGAACAGTAAGGATAGCAGAGCCATTTACACAACGACCTCTATCGAAGGCGAGGTAAGTTGCTCTGACGTTTTTTTCTTTTGCATAAACTGTGTTTTGTCTCCTTTTTGTTCATTGGACCAGCACTATGTTTACTCTCTCCTTTCTTGTATCCTTGCAATGACAGCAAACCACGATCACCACAGTAGTTTAAGGAAGCAACAGAAGAAAGTTAAAAAATTATTTTTGTATCTTTATTTGCAATAATGATTTTTTATTGTGTAAACCTTTTTTTTTTTTTTTGTTTGAGAATTTCTGCTATATTTTAGTAACATGTTTTACAATTATATAATTAGCTGCAAAGGAAAATTCATTTTTATTGATCTTTGCAAGATAAATATAGCTTGTAAATGAAATGATCCGCAAACACATTATGCGTTATATTATATTTCAAACTAAATATAAACTATTTAAAAACATACCATCTTCACTCTGAACAGTATCCACTTCTGAATCATCTGCTAAATCTGATACAGGATCAGGAGGAGAATCACCAACATCACTAAAACAAAAAATGCAAAAATAATAGGTATTAAAAGATGTAAAAGTCAATAAACAAAATAAATCTTTCAATAAATATAATTCTGAAAAATGAATTCAATACAAAACAAAATAAAATTTGAAGAGAAATAAGTGAACATGAAATTTCTTAAGAAAATAAGTAGAAATTTCAGTTAGTTTTCCCTTATTAATATAATATAATAATATATAATATAATATATTAATATAATTCCCTTAATATATATATATATATATATATATACTAGAAAGAATCATGCTGTAAAAATACTTGTTTGAATTGATCATTATGTTTCACAATTACATCATGATCATTCATATAAATCAATTTATTAACAATCCAATCTTCTATTTATTCAATGAAAATTGAAAAATCATAAAGTAACTGACAAATAGTGTTATTTAGTTTTATAATTTAAATATTTCTACTTTAATGTTTCTTTTGCATTCTCCACAACATTTAAAAAAAAATAAAGCTAATTATAATAAATTGCAAGAAAAAAAAAACATCTTTCATACTTTTCATCAGGAACATGAGTGCTAATGTATTTTTCATACACAATTCCTCCGTCATCAGGGAATATGTCTTCTTGATATATAATGATATTTTTAATGAGTTCATTCACTAAATTCTGGTACTGGACTTGGTCTTTGTCTTCAGGAATCGGAAGAAGAGTAGGACCAAAACATATAGCCAAATTGTAGGGATCCATCATATTTTCATCACTGAATTCAGACAAGCTATTTTCAAAGACACACAAAAAGGATTAAAAATGGTCATAGTAAGGCAAAAAAATACTTGTGAATATTTAAATAAAAAATTAATATTATATGTTTAATAAAGGTATTTAAACAAGAGAGTATTTCCCAAGAAAAAATATAGTAATAAAAGACTCAGAGCAAAAAAAAAATTTTGTCAATTAAAAATTTAATGGAAAGAACATAACTGGAATGAATTCAAATAAAGTTAATCTAACTTACACTTTCATTCGAAATAAATTGCTTTAAAAAAAATTATACCTTTTTTTTTATAAATGAAGAATGTCATAGAATAAAATTGAAGCAATACTCTTAAAAGTAAAAAAATATATTTTAAAAAAAGTAGCTTAAAATTACTATAAAAAAATCTAAATTTTTAAAAAATTATAATAATGCATGTATAATTTCTAAAATTATTTTTTAACTGCACCTAAATTACTTAAAATACTATTCACGAAAAATAATATGAAAAATATCCACCAAATCCAAATAAAACTATCATAGTCCCATTTTCATATAAAACTATCACAGCTAATTTCATAAATAGGAATTTAAAATGAGTCATTGGAACAAACACTAAAACTTTTTCAACATCAATTCTCTTAAATAGTCATATAAAATTATTATTATTCTAGTCTTTGTTTACAAAAAGGAGGGGGAAAAAAAGCAGAACTTACTGATTAAGGAATGCAAACAGATATCTTAAAACAATTACAACAGTTCTAGGCAGATTGTTCACAACTTCTCTTACTCGGTAAATGAATTCCTTCTTGGAATCAACTTCTAAAATGAACAAAATATTTACTGCAGCATTTATTTGTTTCATTAAGACATTTGCTTTTTTTTTGTCACAGATTTATTTCAACCATAACAGACAAAAAAAGTTTTAAGTTATTTTTAATAGTTATATACTAGCAACAAGAAAAATTACATTTCATACATTCATTTAACTTGTTTTTACAGTAGTTGAAATCATTTACTAGTGCATGCTTTATAATAAAATGCAAATAACTTAAATCCTAAAATGTAAAATTTACGTTACTTGAAAAAGGTACAGTCAATTTTTTTTAAAAAAAAAATTATGCAAGATCAATTACAAATTAGTGAGTGAAAAATAATTTTCATATACATAATATATGAAACAATATAGTATTTCTCTACATTACCTACTGTTTTTCTGGCTGTACAGAATAACAGCACAAATATACAAAGTTTAACATACATACATGCATGCATGCGTGTGTGCATATATAAAATTTCACTTAAAAAATAATTTTCGAATTTTTTCACATTCCTCTACTCCCAGTAGAAAGTTCCTTCTTATTTTCTGATACAATTCCAATTTATCCTTTACTTTATGGGATTGTGCAATAGTCAAATCTGCTAAATCAACTTTTTCCTTAATTGGAAAGGATAATCCCTACTACTCGGTGTATCTCTAGCAAAGTCTCTCAAGATCTCTTCTTCCAATACCATAAGATTACCAAGATCTAAAGAAATGCCTCCATATAAATTTGAAGCAAAGTAAAATTCTTTCACTCTGGCCATGAAGGCTAGAGCCACACTGCTGATCTTAAAAAAAAAAAAAAATGTAAAATCCCTCTCATCAAAAGGAATAAATAGACTTGATACGTATACCTGTGTATCTTATTCTAACCATGGTATCTAATGCCCTGTTTACTTGTCACTGTAATTTATTATATATATATTCAGTTCTTTTTAATGAATATAAGCACAATGAATAGTACTGCGGTAAATATAAAACCAATTACATAAAATTTTTAAAAATATCTTGCAATATTTATACAGAAAAAGAAAGCAAAAGATAACTAAATAAAACCTCAAAACTTTCAAATTCCAGAGATAAAAATTGAATATTTCCAAATTTTAAAAAATATTTCGGAGGAATATAGCAGTATTTAGCTCTGTATTTGTTTCATACATGTTATTTTAATAGAATTTTTCTTTAAAACAATATCACAATTTCAGGAGTTATGATGAGGAAAAGAAATGTACTTGGACATTTTGATAATGCTTTAAGTATCATTAAAATGCATGACTTATAAAATGCCAGTACTTACGAGAAATTTCGACAAGCTGATCGAAATAAAAAATTGGGAAGAGAGGTTCTCGTAGTTCTCTTAAATACAGTTTTAACACTCCACCAACTGAATTGATATCACTAGCATCTGATACATCAGCTAGTGGATCCTCTCCTGAAATATAAAAATCAGAATAGTTTTTTAAGATAAATATCGAAAGTTAATTTCCCAGTACATAGTTGATAGCCTTAACTTCACTATTCATATACTAAGCAAACAAATTACTTTAAAATATAAATAGCATTTTAATTTGAGTAATTTTAATAATAAATAATATCTTTCTAAGACAATTTTATTTTAAAATACCTCAGATTATTTATATGGTAAGTTTTTTATTTACTCTAAATGCAATGATGCCTAAATTTAACTCTCTAAAAATAATAACAACCGTTGAAAAACTAAATAAAAAAAAACTCCTCATTTTTAAAAAAAAACATCATAAATACATTCATAATTGATTAATTATCAATTTGTTGAAATACCATATTTTCACATAGAAGCCCAGGATGTGCAGTGTTAATTTTTCAACCTAATGTAATCTTCAGTTAAGTTTTAAGCACTGGGCTAGTAAAATTAATAGTATAAATAATAAAATGCTGCAAAAAGTTTATGATCATAAAATAATGCTACATTTTACATTATTAGTATAATTCACAAATAATGTTCTCTATTAATCAAAATGAAAATGAGCTTAATTTTTCAAATTGCAAAAAGTCCTTTTCAATCCTTTAACATTTTCCCACTTAATTCACTTTTTGAAAGTAAAGAATTGCTTTAGTATTTGAAAATTATAGGGATGGGGATGGTGTCATAATCACATGCTTTGGGAGAAGCTCAAATAAAAAAATATAGCTAAATATTATTAGAAAAAATTTCAGAAGTAAATTTTCTGTTGCAATCAAAGCATAAGAGAAGCATAGAAAAACTGACACATAAGGGAGAAAACATCACCAACCTCTTTCAAATGCTTCTCTGAAGTTATTTATTTCAACTTGTGAGCCAGATACTCTGAATATACCTTGATGATGGAGTCCTGTAAATAAGTATAAATAAATTATATCAATTTTTAAAAGACAAATAAGAAAAAATTATTATTCATAAGCTTCTCTTGATTTTAATCTTAATTCTAAATACTCATTTCTACAATGCAATAATTCATATTTTAAATTTTTAAAAAACAAAAGCTCTTAAAATAAGATATATTTTTAAATACATCCATGGGTGGATCAAAAAGTTACTTGTATTTAAAGACAGATGGCCTCATTAAGGTAAATTATTGTTACTATTGGGTGCTACCATCTGTTAAACAGACATAAGTAAATTTGACATTAATTCATAAATTAGTTTTGATTTGGTAGTCATTTGCAGCCATATCAAAATTCTGGCAGGTCGAGTTGTAGAAATAAATCGTTTTGTGCCAAGTTGTCGCAATCCACAAGACCTGGATCTATCATTACGCACTAGAAATCAAGCAAGAATCCAAATGTTGGGTTGCTCCAGGTGAATCCTTTCAAAAAATGGTGAAGATTATCTCATCAGCCGGAAAAATTATGAAGAATTTTTGAGATATGAAACGAGTTATGATAAAGAATATGAATAACTGAGATTTAATCAGCCGTCTAGCAAATCATGATGCTAACTAAAAACAAACCTTTTTGATGCTACAAGCACCATCTCTTGGAATTTCTAAGGACTAATAAAATTTCTTATTGAATGACCCTTGTATATATAATTGTTATTCAACAAATATTTCACATTATCATATAAAAATGACAAACATTTTTTAAAAAAAATAACAAAGTTTCAATTAAAAATATTTTTTTATAATTTAACTATGTAAACAAAGAGAACAAAGTGATATAAGAAAATAGCAAAAATTATAAATGCTTAAAATTTTCCTTAAATACATTTTCTCAACACTAATTCATTTTTTATTAAAGTAAACATCATTTTCAAAGGTGAAAACATTGCAGGGAAAAAAAAGTAAAGAGGTTAAAAAATGAACAATTTAAAGATTCGGATTTATTTCTGCTTCATAAATTTACTATTTCATTGGGTAATAAAGAATATATTTGTTTAACTATACTGAATCATTTTTATACTAAACAATACAGTTAAATTTAAAATTGTACATGCAGAATATTGTGCACATATATGTATATACTATGATGCATGTAAAATCTCCGTAAACTATTTAAATTTCAATAAATCATTTCTTTTACTGTGGCATATACTAATGTTCCATTTATTCTAGCATCAATGCAGTCATATAATTGTATATTATTAAACTGTTAGAAAAAAATTCATCTGTACAAAGGTAACAAATATTTTATACATTAAAATGACAAAGTTTTAATAAGATTAAATTAGTGCGCTTACCATATAAATTTATCACTCTGATACAGCTTCGGATAATCAAAGGAATTTCTTGATTTGTAGCCTTAAATGAAGCAAGCATTTATACATTAGGTTTATATAAGCGTCAAAGTATAATGCTCAGTACAACAAAGGTTAAGGAAAATTTAATCTCATTAGCCTAAGTTCAAAACAAAATCTATAGTTGTAATAGATTCAATAATTAGTTATGCATAACAAATAAAAAAGTTTTCATTATTTTCCTAAACCATAATAACATAAAAGAATGCAAAACATATCTAACTGATCTAGTATGTAATCTTAAAGAGTATAAGAAAAAAATACAGATAACAAATTGGAAACAATTATGAAAAGAAACAAATTAAAACAAAATATTATACTTCAAGAAACCCAACTCACTTCTAAATACTCCTCCAAACTGCCACCAAAAAGTTTTGGTTGACCAACCAAAGGTGTGCGTCCAATGCGCTTCTTCCGAAGCCTCTGAGGTAAATTGTGCGGACGAGAAGCAATGTGCGGTGAGGCACCCCCTGGCAACACAGGAGGTTGTTCCCCTTCAATACCAAGACCTCGAGATATCTGATCAGACTTGGCTTGCAAACGGGCAATTAAATTGTTTGTCATTATGTACTCAGAAAATTTCTGTTGCAAGAAAAAAAATAGATACAATTTTAACATCTCATTAATAAAACAGCATATCTAAAAACTAAAAAATTAATTAAGCACAAAAAGAGTGGGAATAAAATTACGTTCAAATAGAAATCTTCAGTCTCTTGCTTATCAGCTCTTCGTTTTAAGGCAACTGTTTCAGGTTGTTTCAGGCCGTTTCTGTTGGCTCCATCTTCTTCAAACAAAACAGTACAATCAAAATCCTTGGCACTAAGCATTTCTAACAGAGTTTTCTCTGCAGTTTCTAGAGTTTTCCAAATCTGCAAGAAAATACTCAATTAGCAAAAAATTATACATAAATATATATATAACAAAGATCAGCTAATGCAGTAATCTAGACATTTTAAATTTCCAATTCCTGCAAAATATTTTATTAAAAGCCTTTCTAAATATTTGACATTTATTTGGGGGGGGGGGGATCTCTTTTTTATTTCAATGAATTAAAATATTCTACAAATTTATCTGAATAATGCAAAATTTATTTCACTTAACATTTAATTTATATTTAAAAACTAAAGTAAAAATATGATGAAACATTAATTCAATTTACAAGCATTAATATCAAGTATAAACAAGCTTTTACCCTTTAAAGTAAGTTTGTTAAATCATAACTATGGAAAACTGGAAATGTAACTTACATAAAATGAATATTAATAATGCAATATTACAAATCAAAGTAGGATTTATATACCTCTTCACTCTCTGTTTTTAAAGCTGTCAATCGATTGTTAACATGCTTGTACCTCTGTTCCAACTCTTCTTGTATAGGCTTTTCCACACTGATTTGAGAAACCTGCCAAATAAAACAGCTATAATTAATAATTGGTGAAACAAAAAATAGATAGAAAACAGAGGTACATAAAAATTTCAAATGAAGAAAAGAGATATATTAAAATTTATTTCAAAGGATTTTCTAAATAAATTACAGGAATTAAGAAAGAATAATTAAAAATAAAAAATTTCTGATCTTTTACACAAGCTCTCATTTAATAATAAACCAAGTTTAAATATAACTGTCAAACTACAATATCATTGAATCAATATCATTGTATGTAAATCAATAAACATTAATTTCAATGTAATGGTTATTACTTACCTTTTCTAAAATTGGCATTTTAAAAAAAATAGTAATATCAACAAATATATATATATAAAAGAATTCAATTGCATGTTTTCATAATCAAGCATCTTAACACAAAAAAGAAATCATGGAGAGAAATCAAACAAAACAAATCAGGAATACAAAGTACATAACAAACACATGCTTTATTGATTACTTACAATATCAATAACTGAGAATTATACAGTTTATACTAATTTCACACATAATATCATATTGTCCTCACCTCATCTCCTTTATGTGGCTGGAATTCAAACTTCTTTGGCACCATGAAAGCAGAGTTATTGAACTCTAGGAAGCGCTGTTTGTCAACACGAGAGTCTAAGTTTGTAATGCACTTATTCATCCCATCAATGCTGGCCTGTTGGGACTTTTTAAGGCACTCTTCAGCATTTATAGAAACCATAAGAGTATGAGCAATTGATGTGTGAAATCCAAAATCCATGCACTAAATAAACAAGATTTGACAGGGAAACATCATGACAACAATCAAATACTCATTCAATAATAATTTACAGCCATTTATACAATTTACATACCATGAATTAAATATTTTAACAACAATTTTCAGAATAACATTTCACAGCATGTGAAGCAAAGAAAAAATGTTATAGAGGGAAAAAAAGCTAACTTTTCTTTGTTTTCTAAAATAATTCATATCTACTTTGCTAGAGTTTTTGTTCCTGATATTTTTAAATCAGTAAATGAATAATAAAATTAAATTGACTAAAAATAAAAATAATACAGCTATTTTTCAAGAAGGGAGTAAGATCCGCATACTAAGCTTGGTAGGGGGGGAAATTTGTAAAAATGAGACATTGTATTTTTATTTTATTACGAAGTACATATCTGATTTCGAAAACACTATTTAATTAAAAATAATTTAAATAATACAAGTATAATAAGAAGTGAGAACAAAAGAATTTTCATGAGCTATTTGATGATGCAAATATTTTTAAAAATAAAAATAACACAGAAAGATATTGTCAAAGTCAAATAAAAATGCAGGAAACTAACACCAATATAATTCTTCCATTTGAGATTAAAATATTTTTACAACATTTCAAAATAATAATTGGTATTATTTATTACAAGGAATTTGTGTATTTCTCAAAAATAAATTAAACTAAAGATATGATTTTAGAACTTCTCCCATCAGTCAAAAATGGAAAATTACAGAAAATTAACAAATATTTTCATAACTTAAAAACAAAAATAAAGATAGCACAGAAAAAATATTTTAGCTACAGAAATTACATATACAATTATTTATAACAATTAATCAAAAATATCTGAGAACTTACATCGATGATATCGGACAAATCATCAACAAAATATTTGTGAATGGCAGCATTACTTGCATCCATACAGAGCAAATAATCATTCCTTGCCTTTAATGCTTTGAGCTTAGCATCATTGTACTTTAATCGGCGCTGAAATGTAAAGATGACAATATTAACATACATTCACATCCTCTAAATTCAATGTATTTACAATTTAAAGTTAAGGCAATGCAATTGATTAATTGAAAACTTAATATATTTCAATAAAATTAATTTCTTTTTAATTGTTCTTTGATGGAGATGATTAAGAAAACAAGAGATGGAATTACCTTTTGAATTTCTTTTTCAATTAAGCGAAATTTTTTAGATCTTTGTAGTTTTTCTTTCGGGATGGTTTGTTCTAATTTACTCTTCTGGGCTTCTACATAACCTAATTTACCCTCAGCTTGTTTTTCTTCATTGTGATAAGTGTAATACGTTTTCATAGTCTGGAAGAAAAAAAAGTTGAAAATGGATAACAGTGAAAATAAAAATGCAAACAATGAAATAAACTGTAAATAATATTAAAATGGAATTAAAAAATAATTTAAAATAGCAACATTTCTAAAAAATCCTTTTAAAAAACTGTTTTGAGAATTAATTTAAGCTAATTTATTCAGAAACAAAAAACAAACAAAAAATCAGTACAAATATAGATAGCTGAAGAAGATTCAAGATGTAAGCATTATTAGAATAAAATAAAAATTAAAATTAACATTCAAATTATTGCGAGTACATTGCTCTTCATTAATATTTTAGCTGCTGTTTACAATAGCTAAATAATCTATTTTTCCTTTTACTAGAAAGGTTAACAGAATAATAAAGGTTAACATCATGGAATAATTTTTTAACAAGTATTATAAAACTTGCATCTTTGTAATTTTTTGATATTTTTACAAAAATATTTTTTAGAATCAATAAGTTATTTATTTCTATTCTTAATTAGTTCTTAGTATTGTCAATATATAAAGGTGTGCAATCAATAATATATGATCAAAGAAATAATATCTCAATCAAACAGGAATGAAACCAAAAAAATTAAAAGAAACAAAGAACTCACTGTATGCAATTCATGTAATACTTTAAGAAGTTCATCGTGAATTTCTATACCAACATCTCTGCACTGAAAATTTTACAAGATATAATAAATTAATACGCATATCCAGATCAGTATATTCAAAGCACAAAAACATTAAAACTCATATTATTAAAATTGGGTATTTCAAAAAAATTACAAAACAGTCAATTTTCTTATATATGGCAATAACACACTCAATTGTATTATAATATTTTCATCACAAAATTGAGGAACTTTTCTTTTTTTGGATGAATGAAAAAAAAATGCAGCATTATTTTAAACTTTATGGTTTCACCTCTATGTTTTTAATAAAAATATTAAAAATAATAGAAATCAAAAACATAATTCAATTAGTAACACCACATTTTTTCAACATCATGTATATTATAAAACCAATTTGTTAAGAATCTTAGTTTAAGTATTTTATAAACATATCTACAAATTTCTCACATTAGCAACATATAATATCTATATTTTCAAAGGAATTTCTTTATGAAATCATTTACTATCAAAACACAAAAAACAGTTGGTCATATCATGAAATAATTTTATCCTGTGAATTTGTAATATTTAATTTTCTTGCCCTCTTAAATTAGCCCTTTTGAAATTTTTTGGTTTTGAATATGTGTGAATGAAACTTTCATTTATTGACAACCATTAGCAAAAATTATTGCAAGAACAATATGAGGTAAGTTTATTGTTGTTCTGCATATATATTGTACTTCTTCTTTTGATGGAGGTAGGTTAAAAGGTACTTGTCTATTGTAGCGGCACCCGTCAAATTACAATTGCGCCAACTCTTCGCCAAACTCGTGAAGCCTATCTTTTGATACTACTTACTTGGCGATATTTCTTAGTCGCTTGGTGATTAATCATCACCAAGTATAACAGACAAGTACCATTAAAACTAGATATCCATAGTTTAGCAGAACTGCTTTGTTTGGTGTATTTTAGAGGTGCCTTAGACAGAAGAGGAATTATCTGTAAGGCCCAGTTATGCCTTTTTTTTTACTCCTGTCATATTGTTAGTAACAACTTGTGGGAGAGAGCCATTACACAACCTCCTGAGAGAGGAATATCTTATTTTTGTTGTAACTCAGTAGCTTTCTGAACAATATTTAGAGAATGCTTTTCCCCCAGGTATTACTGAATTTGACATACATCCACTGTTGTATTGAGTGTCTTTTAGAATCTTTTCATTTGACACTGTTAGCAGTCTAGTGGAGATGGTGAGTCTAGCTGCAGCATGAGCCATAGCCTTTTTATCAATATTCATGATTTATGAAGTGTCTTAGTTAGATTTTGAAACAAGCGTATGTTTTGGGAGTATATTCAATCAATAGCTATAGGCTGCAATGTGCTACTTCCTAGTTTCAAACCAGGAATTAGAATTGAACTTGTATCTCCTGGTCTGCAGACCATTGTCCGGTGCATCTCAACTATGCACAAGACAACCAGCCAGCCCCGGAATTCCCTGTAAGGCAAGCTAATAGACACTTTTATCCCTGCTGTTGTTAATTGGGACTTGTGGGAAAGAGCTTCCCTTTAATAGAAACTAAAGGATACATTTATCAAACATTGCTTTCATGAATGCCAAGATATTAATAATATGACTTACTCTTCTGTATATTCTTTGAACATCCTCTATGATGCAAGTCATTCGACTGATGATGGTGTTGGCATATATTTCACTGATAGCAGCATGGTCTCTACTTTGCCTTCGAGTGGTGGCTATCAAGTGCTGCCAACAGTTATATGAGGAAAATAAATGCCATTGCTCTCGCCTGAAACATTTTTAATAATTAATAAAACATATATTTTCATAAAATACATGATTACATCCTTTTAGGGCTGTGATTTCCGTTAAAAAAAAGCTAAAGGTCTTATTGATTTTGTTTGTTTGTTCAATATGCTGCTAGAGATCCACACTCTGTGAAAGCCAATGAACATATCCCAGATAATTAATAACATCTTGAAATACAATTGATAATTTTTGCAGTTTTCATTACAGCTTCATAAACCTAGTATCAGTGCTAACGTCAAAGAGAAATAAATTATGATGCTAATGGATTCATTAATTACTTTAAGTAACATACTTCTCAAAACAGAATTTTCTCATAATCGATATAATTTTTTTCCTTAAATATCTGATTTCTTATCGAAAAAAAGGCCTAATTTTCTGTTGTTAATCACATTAAAATGCTGCTCTAAGTTTTCCGAGTCTCAGGTCTTAGATTTGATTTGGTTTCATTAATGCCGTATTAGACGCTCAGAGTTTAGAAAAACGAATCCTTTAATGTTAAATGAGTGTCATAAATATTTGATGAGGAAAAAATTTTACTGCCTAACACTTTTCAAAGCTTTTCGCACAAAACATAAATATAATGTTTATCGATACTAAATACAAAATAATCCTAAAAAGTCATATAATGGAAAATATCAATTATTTAATACAGTCACGGAAAAAATGAACTGCAAAAAAAATTTGCGCGCTTGGTTTCCCTCACGTCACGAACCCTAAATACAAAATTTCATACAATTCCTTCCAATACGAGGGTGATCTGAAAGGTTTCCGATCTTAACGTGAAGATGGCAACATAGGCAATACGCCTACGTAAATCAAAAATGAGTTGGATGCTGTGAACGGGGACTCTGCACCATCATTTACAACCGTGACATTTTGGGCATATGAATTTAAACGTAGCCGTACCAGCTCGGAAGTCGATGAACGTTAGGGATGTCCAAAAACTGTAACCACTGACGATAACATCGCTCAATTTCACGAAATGATGCTTCACGACCGTCGAATTAAAGTGAAAGAGGTAGCAGAGGCTATGAGTGTGTCCAAAGGACATGTTTGTCCCATATTGAATCAAGATTTAGGGATGAGAAAGCTGTCCGCGCGATGGGAGCCGCGCTTGATCACGTTAGACCAAAAATGTGGTCAAATGAACATGCTCTGTTGGCGCAGTTTAAACTCAATAAATCAGAGTTTGAGCACCGACTGACTACTGTTGATGAAACTTGGATACACGGTTATACGCCCGAAACAAAAATACAGACAAAACAATGGACTGCGAAGGAGGAATCGGCTCCAAAAAAAGCAAAAACTATTTTTTCGGCTGGGGCGGAAAAACAGGCGACTGATTTATGGGATAGTCATGGAGTTATCTTAATCGATTGTCTTCAAACTGGAAAAACCATAACAGAAGCATACTATGCAGCATTACTTGACAAGCTGAAGGCAGAAATTGCGGAAATATGGCCACATTTGCAGGGGAAAAAATTCTTTTTCACCAAGACAATCCACCGTCTCAGACCTCAAAGGTTGCCAAGGCGAAAATCCACGAATTACAGTTGGAACTGCTAGACCACCCTCCTTACTCACCAGATCTAACCCCAAGCGACTTCTTTTTGTTCCCTAATCTCTTGGGGGGCAGAGAATTTCGTCAAATGAGAAGGCCATCACCTTCGTAAACAATTATTTAGCAGAGAGAGACGCCGAACACTATTTAGAAGGATTAATGAGATAGGGGCATCGCTGGGAAAAGTATGTAGACTTACAAGAAGATTATGTAGAAAAATAAAAATAAATTGAAAGAAAAAAAATGTCTTGTTTCTTTATAAGGTCGGAAACTTTTCAGACCACGCATATTTTCAGTTCAGAAAATATGAAAGGTCAAAACAAGCAATCGGACATCATGGAGTTTTAAAGGATCATATGGAAATTTATAAATCTTAATTACCGATCCACTCATCTCGCGGTGTTAAGAAACAGGCAGGATATTATGGATCATCTACGCGAAATACACGCCCCTCTGAAAATCCCCCCCCCAGAATACCACTAGAGCTCATAATCGGTACACATGGTATTTAGGAGTTAATTATGTTACTGATTAATCCAAAAACACCGTAATTTTGTTCCCTTTACCAATACCAAGGTACCAATTTTATCCAAATGCGATGTGATTGTGAAGGGGGATGCCCTATTTCGGACTGTACTATGAAACGCTAACTAATTTTAAATGACACAATTAAGAGTTGTAATTATATAGTGATATTGTCAACATTGCTCAAAATTTTCTGTCGGATATCCTTTAATATTATTTTTCTAACAATAATTAGCTTTCACTCAAGGTAATACAGATAAATAACTTATTACATATCTGCATGCCGATGTGATTATTTATCAATGTTGCACTTAGAAGCAACACATGGGTTTGGTAAGGACATTGTCATTTTGACCAAATGACGAAATCGATACCTGAGATGCAACTTCACTCTTCAAACTTCCACACCAAACCAAAGGGAGGACTTGGGACCTCGACAGATTTAACTTGCATCAGTTACGCTGTACCAGGCATCAGAGTTCGGACATACGACTCGACAGAAGCGACGCGAACCAAGAGTCCGTGACCATGACCACTAAGCTAGTACGCCGAAGGTAAAGGGCACTATGTTCGCTTTTTTTTAAAAAAAAATAATCAGTAAAAATTCAAAAAGTACAACTTTAAAAGTCAATACAGTCCATTATTTACTCAGTCAAACGTCCATAATCAAATATTTATTAACAAGACAGCAGTAAGTAAAGGAACACACACATAAAAGACCTTAAAGCTGCTTTCTTGTAAAGATTTGTTTTTTCTTTCATTTTACGGCAACAATATTTACAATTAGTCTCAGATATATTTAATTTACTAATGTATCATTGGCTTAAATTTTAATATCTGAACATTGTCTTTTAAAATAATTTATCGTTTGCTTTCATTAAAATATATAATTTAACTATTTGACTTTTATAGCGCAATCGCTTGCTTTCATTCTTTATTTGTTAAAAATTGCATGGTTTTGGAAGTGAGAAACTTGTTTGTTTTGATTGTAATAAGAACATTTAAGCCGGCGAAAAGCGAGTTGAAGTTGGATCAATTCTATAATCCAATGTATGCGGTGGTAAATTGATTAATAAAATTATCAAATTAAAATATTCTAAATAGAAAAATATACAGTCTACTATCTTTTATAAATGACTTAATTGTGACATGGTTCCAATTACTTCCAGCACATAGATAAAAGACACTTCCAAAAATTCAATTTTTTTTTAATACAAAATTTTTACTTGCAAACCCACTTTTTAAAAACACACCTAACAAGTAGAGCAGAAATGAACAAGCTTTACAATTTAATTGTAATAACAAGTTCTTTGTTACTATCAGAAACATATTGTTGAATCAAATATATTATCAACACATTTTAGAGAGTATCAAATAATATTGACCAAAGACTCCCAACACGTATACCATTGTCTTTCTAGTGATACGGCACTTCTCCTCTGATTTATTTTATTAATTTAAACTATCAATTTTGAAATTAACGCTATTTATAATTAATAAAACAGGCCAAATGATTTTATCGTATAGTGGAGAGAACAAGCTCCAATCTCAGATCAGTATAAAGTATAAGAATTAGAACAATAACTCTAATGAAAAGACTATCATTTTGTGAGTTCTCTTGTTATCCGGAATAAAGATGATTAACGGTTAACTTAATTTAACATACTTGGAGGAAGTTAACAGAGGTGCCAACTCTTTCGAGTTTTATTCAAGTACATGACTTAATGAAGTTAATGTGAAATGTTTGTGTGTAAACTCGTGAGTACAACATGTTTGTGTGAATGTATATGTGTGCCAAAAATCTTGGCAAGCTTCTTATTTAAGTGTAGCGTCAGGAAGGATGGGGGGGGGGGCCCAATCACAGATAGAGAGAAAGCGCTCTTTTCTCCTAAAATGCAATTCATACTTCTTAAAAGAAAACGTGCAATGATCCTTAACTGGTCTTTCATGTGTAAATTCGGAAAGTCCAAGAGGGACTATCCCGAATTAAAACCCTCTGTTTCCTGATCGTGGGGACCACGTATCACTAGCATGAAAACAAACGATTCAGAACAGTAATTTGTTTCTCAAATAATGTTACCCTAAAACTACGCAAGTATTTCTTGGCGACAGGTTTATTCGTTTGAAATCATAGTATCAGACAAAGACGACGAACACTTGAATATTTCAGTCACTTATACCTTGCCATATACCTTCCTATTTACAATAGGAAGGTATATGGCCTTATAGTTTTTTATATTGTCAAAGGAAAAACACTAATAAAACAATTACTTTTGTCTTTCGGCTTTATGCCTGAGCAGCAGTCCCTTGGCGAGCTTTTCGAGATTTTTGGAGTACTCCAACTCTACTTCTGCTCTCCGCCGGAAAAAATCCTGGATCTCGGCTACGAGACTCACTTGCGTCTCCACCCGAACGTCCAGGCATTTTAACTGCTCGTTCAACTGTTGGCGGATGTCTGGAAAAAAAAAAAAAAAAAAATTAATTTTATTTAATTTTTTTTTTTTTTTTTTTTTAAAGCGGCACAGTAAAAATCGATTTAAAGATTTCAATTCGGAGCAAAATCAGTTCCAACGTATTTTTCAGGTACGATTTACATTAAATGACATGCAATACTTTCTATTTCATTCACGCGCTTTAATACTTTTCCAAATCGTCAGAATTTTGCAACAGCGTAAATAAACAGTATTTTTAACACTCCCAATAACACGTCTAAAATTAAAATGAAGTTATGTTCTGTTCTGTTAGTCATTGAATGTTTTTTCATTTAGAATATTTATGATGTCTTGAGAAAGATGCATATAACATTGTAGTCATGAAATTAAGAAGCCTTATATCTCACTTGAATAGATAAAAACAATTGGAAATATGCTGATAAACAAATGATAAACTTTGAAGAGAGGCGAAACAATTCAAAGGAGCCAGTAAACTACACTAAAATCTCAACACACCCCCTTACTGAATAAATTCCCCGTATCCATTTGAATTTCCTGAAGAACGAGTCTGTACTTTCAGTTTGTATGTATAATCAATTCAGCATTTCGCTTGGTATTTTTATTACTTCTTTCAATCAATTTTTATAAATCTTCATCCAATGAAAAGTTGTTGTTTTTTTTCCCCTCTAAAATGTCTTCACTAAAATATTTTATAATTTCACTTTTTAACCCGTCTCTCCTTTGGTATCTTTATAATAGATAATAAAATTTTCGAAAGTAAATTTGATAGAAAAATATAAATTTGAGACTCCCTCATAAATTTTAAATAATTTCTGCTGCAGAAGGGGAGGGGGTATATTTTCAAAATTTGTAGATCAGTTTTATTTTTTTAAAAAAAAAACCTCTATTCTCTGTTTTAAGCCCCTCTCCTCCCCTCTCATAGTGATTAATTTTATGCAGAGTTTTCACTACGGTTTAAATCATTACTGAGAAATAACCGATCTGGATAAAATTTATACAGCATATTAATTTATCCTTAAGTACAGAATGTTGTAAATGACAATTCGTCACGTTCATTTGTATGGTTTCAGGTGGCCATAGATTGAAGTAACTCGCAATATCAATCTATCCAGTTCGCCAATGGCGACCTTCGAAGAGTCAAGAAACACAAAGATAAAATGCATAACGCTGATGTAACTATGCGTTAACTGATGTAACTAAAAGTCTTAATAATTGGGAATAAAAATTAAGCTTTTATCACAGTGATTTTTAGTAATAATTAAAACTTCAGTACACCCCGGGTTAGTAAACAAAACTTTACAATAGAGCGGATTACTTCAATCTACGACTTCTTCTAACAGAACAAAAGCAACATGTACAGTTGCCATATTCAGCATTATGTACATAAGGATCAATTAATACACAGAAAAATTTTTATCCAGATTTCTCGATTATTTCTTGGTAATAATTAAACTTTTCTGATACCTCCTCGTATAATAAGATATTTACACTTCATTGAGATTGATTCATGGAAAAAAAAAGAAAAAAAAAAGCGTCACATTATAATTCAGTCGGAATATCTTCACACCCTCACTTTTCGCAGAAATAAATAAAAAAACAATTCTTTTCTTCCAATCCCAAATATATACACAGCGCATCCTTACATGATGAAACATCCCTCCTGGGAGGAGAACAGCGGGGAAAAAAATAAAGAAAGGAAATGAAACGCGAATTGTGGTCTGATGAAGAGGAAATAGATACTGATTGAGTTCCTGTGTGGGGCACACAAGCGGTTGCTAGGCGACGGACATTCATGTGATCAATCCATCAGGAGGGTAACATAAGGGTGGACCTACACTTCACCAAACCATCCTATCTTCATGCAGATATATTGTTTCAAAACCTTGACCACGTAATGCGTTTCATTGGCTACGAGACAAGAGAGAGAGCCTGATACAAAGAAATATTTTGCCATAATTCTAACAGCTATACATTCGAATGTTCCTTAAAAGATAATTCTCAAATAAATAATACCAAACTAACGATACAAATATCGCGCTAAACAACGAGGTGGTTCAAGCATTGCTATACTGTACGAGTATTATTGTTTTATTACAAGAATTCGTTGATAATATGTATTACATACATTTAACGAAACTGATTTGAATTTTATTTTTGTTAAGGCTGTCTTCGAGTAATGTCAAAGAACCAGATCAAAACTTGGAACACAACTCCAGACAGAAAATTGTTCCATTTTTTATGAAATTTTGTCCCGTTGTAACACATACATCCTTTTTTGATGAAATACTCTTAAAATTTAAGAATACATTCCAAAAATGCGCCATTTTCATTCAAACATGTAAAATTCAAAACCCATTTAACATTACAGTACAAGACAAGTAATGTAGAATACATTTTCCACCAGATAATATGGGATGATACAAATGGAAGAGAATAATATTGCAAAATACGCTGATCTCTTAACGACAACGAAATCAGAATATAAAATTAATTTTCGAGCGTTTTGTTAATGGAAAAAGTGTTCAAACTTTGGATCCTATTCTTTAACATTACACGAAAACAGTCGTAAGACGACTAACATAACAAAAATTAATACAAATGAATTAATAGTAAAGTTATCTGCGTTGATAAGTCTGCCTCTTAAGAAAAGGAATTGAAATAAAACGAGTAACCATGGCAACAATGACATCAGTTGAAAAGCGATCACATGAGTGATATATAAAAAAGGGTGGAAATTGTATTTGGAAGTTTTCATCGAACTCGAGTAGCGAGCTTTTAAACTCGCATCTGAAAATTTGATATTTCTTTGTGGGGTTAGGTTTACGCTCACTGTGATTGGTTGAGAAGAAATGGGGTGAATGGGTTCTAGGAGAATAGATTTGATTTCCATCAAAATGTAACTTTTGGAAATTGTTGTTCTGCGGAGCAGTAAAAATTAAACAGTTCTTTCTGTGACACCTTCGAATTAGTATATTACAGAAATATATATAAAGTCTCTACAATGTATCTAAATCATTGCTTGTTTAACAAATTTACAACAAACGCGAGTCGATTTTCTTGATGAGCCTTTCAATACAACAAATTCTTAACTAAAACATTGCTCGTTTTTTAATATATTTTAACGAAAATTTAAGGCGGTAACCACCAAAACTATTTATATATGTCGTAATACACATACAAGAAAACTAACATACGGAAAACTGACATAGAAATAAAACATAGATTCCATTACATTTTCAAAGAACATTTTATCCTACCCGTATATTCGGTGTTCCCCGTATTACTTACGCTAACCTCTTCATTAGATTTAAAAAAGAAAAAAATCCAGTGACCTCATAAGGAGAATTAGTTAAGATATATATTTTTTTCTTTCCTTAAGAAAAGATTTTTTCGGATTAAAATGTGCATGAAGTAAGAAAGAAACATGGAAGCGAAAAACTAGCACACACACACACACACACACACAAACTACTTAATTCAAACGGAGAATAAAAATGATTAAATGACAACAGCCGTGAAGGAAGACGAAACGTAAATCCATCGCTTACAAAGAGATAAAAAAAAAAAAGATTTAAAACATAAAATTTGAAGAAACGTAATATTTATAGCAAGCGCAATGCTTTTGAAAACAAGATTCATTGAAATGATTACAACAAATATGCGAAAGATGTCTTTATTTAAAAACCCTTGTCGCACAACATACAGGTAAGTAACAAGTATGTTTTGAGTATACAGTAGTAATTCTTAGAAACGTGATTTTTACTAATACATTTTCCTTCTAAGGTAATGATTAAAAAAACTTATATTTTGTGTTCTGCAATAATGGTGAAAGGTTGATCTATGAAATTCTCTTCGGTGTGGGGGAGGGCCTTAATTCGCATTTTATAACCAAAAATTGTGAAAGTATGTGTCCAACAAAAAAAAAATGAGTGAATGTAAAGGTTTATGACGCAAAAGCCAAATTTGGCTGGTAGATTTTGTTTGTTTATTACCGTCACACTGAGAAGCAACACGAAAGATTTTTCCGACAGACTTCGCAAATTTGAACCTCGGTGAAGTGACGTGGACGACACCTGAGCTGACACCTCTCTCTACAAACTCCCACACCACGCCAAAAGGAGAAATTGGGAACTTTTCCAGATATAAAGTGCCTCAGAACCGGCTACGTGACGAGTCTTTAGTGGCCTCGAGGCTCGAACCCAAATTTCGACGAAAACCGCCGGCCGCGAGCTCGCGACCATGACCACTA